>JACXGI010012608.1:9335-22367 GCA_016801175.1 Esox masquinongy | reverse complement strand
ACTGCTAGCGACAAGGTCCGCTTCTCACACAAACACACACACACACTCACACAGACAGTAAGCTATACATACTTTAGGCTAGCGATAGGGTAAGCACACTTGGTTATCCACACGCTATGCCAAACATTGTCTCTTACACTGTGAGCAGAACACATGGGAATCAGCCTAAACAAACAAAATGTTTTTGTTGCCACATGTCAATGCTTTACTCCAAATGGATCAACTTTTTTAGCCAATCTGGAACCATTCAAGTGAATCGGAGAGTGTGTCCGAACCCTTGACTGGTGCTTTAAGTCAAGTTAACAAACACGTTAATGTAGTCCATGTTTATGTTGTCTGTCGATAAGTGATGACAAAATCGTGTACTGCGTTTCCAATTCCCTACAATAAGGAATATGTCAAGTTGGATTTTAATTTTGTGCCCTTCCTGAATTGACTACAGTTTGAATTAAATTGACCCCAACTCTGTATGTAACTAGCAAAGTCTCTCTCAAACAGGAAGCATTCTTTAAGCCCGCTGGCCAGGATCAAAAAAAGCTAGCACAAAATCCTGTTTGTTTGACTGTAGACTGGTGCACTCTGGCCCAGACCGAGGTTCTCCGCGGCCCGGGTCGGAGTTATCCTTCGCCACACGCACAGGCACCAGATTGGGCATCGAGACCCACCTGTTCAGGGCAGAGACTAGCCGCGACCTGGCGCTGTGGACTAGGCACATCGTCACCGGCTGTCACTCCTCCGCCGAGATGATCAAGGAGGTCACCACCAGTAAGTAGCACTGCTGCGCCACCCCGTCGTCTCGGCAACAGTAGGGCGGCGAAACGGCGTTAGCCCAGCGAGTGTTTTCACTCCCCAGCTGAATTGAGGAAAGAAGTCGGTAATAGTCCATCTTACCTGTGTGAAATTGGACCCCCGTCCAACGCAAAACTTTGGCAAAATAGGCTTAATTATTCGTGCTCTCTTTGTGCTGGTTTGTGCTGTGAAAATGGTAGTTTGTGCTGCAATACTTTTTTACATATTAAATAATATTTTATAGGTCATTCTGAGGTCACTCGGCCCGACAACATGATCCAGATTCACACAAAATAGTCTTGTTTGTTTGTTTGTGCCGGTTTGTGCCATTAAAAGTTTTTTTTGTGCTGCTGTCATTTTATAGATACGAGTTTTGCGTTGGGTGGGGGATGCCAGCTTCATGCACGTGTCGACGCTGCTGTCGCCGGACCCTGCTAAGTGATTAGCAAAAAGCTGCTCGTGGTCTCTGCCACTATCCCTTTAGTATTGACTGATTTGCTGTTGTTGAATGGAACAAAACGCAATGAAGTGAGATCTTTTGTATGGTGTTTGTGTATTGCTTGGGACTCGGAGGCAGGGCACTGACTGGCATTTAATGTATCATGGGAACTCTTCTGCAGTCTCAGTTACCCTTTGATCCCTGCCTCCCCCCTTTGTCTTTTGCGCTCTCTCTCGCACGCAGACACGCACGCACGCATGCACACGCACTCACTCACTATTTTTCTGCCTTTTACAATTTCCCTCGCACTTTCTCTACTTTAGCCTCACTCCCCCTTGCTCATCAGTTGTGTAATCAGTCCTTCAGAGGTTATGCGACTATTTCAACACAAATGTTCTAACTGCAGTGGGGGTCTGGTTACTAATGGAACTATGTCAACAATGTTGTTTTCACTAAGGTCTCGTGAAGATCATATTTCCCTCCCTATTGTGACAGGGTTTCAGCTGTCACATACACTGTTAGCTTTGCGAAGGCCCATATCTGATGCTATAAAATAATAACTAATGAAAGTCGTACAATAATTTGAGCAAAGTGAATCACACAATCAACCTCTGTGACTTTTGGGGTTGTGTGTTTTGAAGTTTTTCGTGACATTTAGGTAAATAATTGTAATCTTAAATATACAGTAAAATACTGTTGATCATATTACAGTATTTGTCCTAAGAATAAACTCTACTCAGGTGTCTGGGCTTGCCAGCATATTTAGGATTTTTGGAGGAAAGGGCTTTCCTTGGCTCTGTAGATTATTTCCATTTACTTTTGATGATCACTGAGAGATTTTCTATCAGAGTCTAGAATTGTTTTTGTTTCTGTGATAAAGGTCAGCACGGGGGGTATTTGTAAGATAATAAGGACCCAAAAACCTGCTGAGCCAGACACAATCGACTGGCTCATGTATACTGATATCCCTGCAGAGCTACTGCCATGTGGATCTGAACACCAAGCCGCTTTGGATCAACCAGATAATCAGTTTTATTAGTCAGGATTCTGGTAGTTATAGGAACCCAACTCGATCCACCTCGTTTTGCTTGAGGAGGGATCAGTGTTTCACCACTCACCGTCAGGCCTGAAAGAAGGGTCTTTGTTTCTCAAGCCGTGTGTGTGTGTGTGTGTGTGTGTGTGTGTGTGTGTCCCTTTTGGTGGGAAAGTGGTGGGAGTCACACAGATCAAGCCTTTCAGTTAGGGAGTAGGGTTTCTTTATTGTGGAGCCCCGAACAACAACATCCATTACAAGGTTTCGGTACATATCTGATTGACGCACAATAAAACATCTTCCTTCAATGTTGTGACAGCAATGTGAGGATGATCTGATTGAACACATTCATGTTTATATTAATGATAGCTTTAGAACTGGCCTACAAAGAAAAGTCCTTTGTCTTTCTAGCCAGCAGTGTGTGCGTATCAGGGAAGTGTTCTAACTTGGCTTGGGTCTTTACAAAAGGATTTTACCTGTCGTAAGAGAGTCCCAAAGGCCTAAAGACAGAGTTAACTGGAAGAAATGTTAAGTTTAGCCAAAGTAGCTTGTTGACACTGACAGATGGTTAATCCTGCCCTGAGCACCTGAGATGTCAGAGAAGGAGTTCAGGGCCAGGAATGACTGCATGGGTATTGGGGCGGTTGTGGTGGATTGTACTATATCTGTAACCGACCAGGAATCAGAATTCTTCCAAGCGTATGACATTATATATTAATAACACGTCTTCAGGCAAGGCAGGGCCGTATGTTCAGGGATTGGTTGCATAAAGAACAACGGATAATGTGAAATATACTTTTTGTTTTCTCTCGGTGCCGTCACAAGCCAAATCACCTTCATAGATAAAAGAAAAGCCTGCCATCTGCTCCAATTTCATCACCCCCAAGCACACTCGGTTGTTCCTTATCTGGCCATAGCGTAGCTGTCAAACAGCCAGGAGCCTTGTGAAGACCTAGCTTGTGCCCTGTAACTGGGAGTACCAGGCTGATCCAGCCGTTCATGTAGCTTGCAGCCCGGCTGTAGACTCTGGATCCACATTAGGTCCACCAAAAGCCGCAGCTCCTCTTCCTGAGGTCCAGAAGAAAAAGTAACAGACCTGGGACAAGCGCATATTACGTGCCCAGAGATCAGGGCTTGACTCTGTTGTCCTCACGTTTTCTCTATTCCTCTAATTTTTTTTCATCCTTTTGGTTTTGTATGTGTCGGAGTAACGTTTTAGAAAATCCCCTAATTGTACCTGAGTTTCATCCTGTTTCAGGGTGCCTGTGACATTCTCGATGCTGGTGTGTTATTTTCAGGCTGTATGTACCAGGGCCAGGAGTGCCGGCTGGTGATCCACTATGAGCAGGGCTTCTCTGTCCTGGCTGAGCCCCAGGGAGAGGAGCCAGAGAACCAGGGGCACCAAAACCAGGCGCACCAAAACCAGGGGCGTCAGAACCAGGCCAAACCTCTGCTCAGCTACCCCTTCGAACGCCTCAAGATGTCCTCTGACGACGGCATCCGGATGCTCTTCCTGGATTTCAGTGGAAAAGAGGGCGAAATTGTAAGTGTAGTTTTTAACTAAGCATAACCAAGCCGTTATGCATGGCAGTTCTGCTGTTTTTCAGGGCCATTTCTCCACAGCTGTCTCTGTGTATGCATGACGTTACATAAGACAATATGTCCTTGAGGACGGCAAAACCCAGTAGACTAATTTCATTAGCGATTGTCTACCATTCTACACAGCTACAGTTAACTAAATACAAACATGTAGACACATAAGTGTATCTAAAGAATCCCCTCTATGTTAAGCAGAATAGGATTCAAATAAAAAATAAATATATATATATTAATAATAATCTGCCATTGGCCATAAATTTAACTCTGTTGATAATATAGGTTCTGTTCACGAAATATAGAATTGTAATTGAACTCATTGAATAGAATTCATAGAACGATATTAAAACATATAAAATTATCTGCTGTTGTGTTTCCAGCAGCTGGACCTCCACTCATGTCCGAAGCCTATCGTCTTCATCCTTCACTCATTCCTCTCGGCGAAGATCGCCAGACTCGGCCTGGTAGCATAGAGTTTGTCTTTAGAACTCCATAGCAGGACAGGACATTTAAAGTTCAATAGTGGATTGCTCCAGTGTTCCACAGTTGAGTGTACAGATCAAATCAGGACGTGTGTCATGGTGGAACAAAAAAAAAAAAATGACTGAACACAGAAGAAGGATGTATCAATGGATTGCGTTTCAGAAACGAGTTGATTTGTGCTATATTTATAAAAACATGTGCATTACCAATGACAGCATACTGTATACACTCAGTGAGATTGTAAAGGATCAGTTAGAGCAGGAGACATTTTGTCAAAATCGTTGTTAAGCTGCAGAACAACACTAATCTATTGTTTTGGTACTAAAAAGATATTGGAAGTATTATCTATCCAGCATACATTGATCCTCTGATAATCCTTTGTTTGGCAGTGTTTTTGTCGGCAAAGAAATAAGCACTTACTGTTCATTTAAATTCAGAAGTTGAAATAGGCTCTATATGTAATAGCTGCTTGAAATGTAGAATTGTACTATCCCTTTGGCAGCTATTATGCATAATGATTCAAGGCTTTGTTTTATTTCAACTCTGTTAACGACACACATGAATTGCATTAAAAAATGTAGCTTTTTGTTGCTGGGCTCACTCTGGATATTTAGGTTGCTACTGTGATCGAACTGCTAATCCTTCTCAGTGTCGGTATCACACAAGTTTGATATGTTCAAGGTAGACTTAGACGAGCTGCCCCGCAGATATGGAGTTCAACACGTAAGATTTCACTGTCACACACAGTCACACACTATTTGTTCATGTGCACATTTTGTTGATTTGCAGTCATGTGATGTCCCAGTTCCAGGTCTTAGTTCCTGATTCATTCAGGCCTACTGTCCCCCTGCTCTCTAGAACCATGAAGGACTTTCGGCTACACCCATGGGATAACAATTTAAAGAACACTTTTTAATACCACTTGGAACATTTTTGGTTCCAACCCACAACAATTCATTGTGCAACCAAAGGGTTCTCCTCTGGGGACAGCTGAAGATCTCTTTTGGAAGCCACTCTTCTAAGATCGCACTGATCTTTCCCTCCCAATCTCAGGTTAACCTACAACTGTCTCTCACCTCTCATTATTGCATTGTATACCAACGTTTGTCACCAAGTGTCACATTGTGTCTGTTATCTTACCAGGTAAGTATGCTGAGAATAGATTCTTATTTACAGGATTCTCGTGGTTAACGTAACTCCAAAACAATGTTGATACAATGACAGGCTCTAGTTTAAGAAAATAAAATTGTGCAAATTTGCTTATTTTCAAGCACCATCATTTAACAGTAGTTTCAAAAAAAGTATTTGTCTTTTTTCACTTCAGATCTTAATTAGTGTGTCTTGAAGGGAACTTCAACAATCTCCAATCTTCTTTGTTGACTAACCGCTTGCAGATCAAGTTCCTCGATGCTATTAACTAAACTCAGGATTGCTTTACCGGAAATGGGAAAAGTGGATTTTTTTATTTGTACTTATATGCTTTCTGTTATATATCTGGACACTTGTTAATACAGTTAGTTGATACTCGCTAAAACAATGCACAATCCATGACTCATAAAATGTCACATTTAACATGACAGTTCTCTGTGGAAAAAAACAGCTCAAAGCCATACCAAGGAATATTCCAAGTATAGTAAGTATTTTTTAGACATTTCCATAAATATAATTTCAAATGTCAAAGAAATTCATGTCATCTGTCAGTCCTCAAATTCCTAAAGATGTCCTGTAGCACGATAACTTACGTGGAAGATGGTGCATTCCAACACCTTGTAGCTTCACAGAAACTCTTCCCGGGTCATAAACTCACCACCATCACAGAAACCTTAATTCAAGGCCTGGTGAACCTCAAGGTGCGACACCTGAATAACAATCGAATAACAACTATTAAGTCATCATCCTTTCGGACTTTGTCCAGTTTACTAGTCATGAATTTAGCACAAAACAAACAACATAATCTACAATCCAATCCTATGATTAACAACCTTGCAGGAGTTGCGCGTACGAGGGAACCAGTTTAACAGTTTTCATTCCAGGGACACATCAAACAGGTCCCCAAAGCTGAGAGAGACGAATCTATCAAACAGTATGCTGATAGTCTTCTGTGTACCACAATGTTTTTGCCCCATCTTCAATCATTAGACCTCTGCTACTGAGGTCAAAAGGAAGACATTAAATGGGACGTGTGAAACAGCTTTGTCCTCAGAAACAGGTCCATTCTCAACTGGACTGGAATAAACATTTCTATGGAGGGTATGAAGATGGCATTGCAAAGCGTGAGCTGTAATCTAGTTTTACTAATACTTTCTAAACTGCAGGAAGAGGTATACTCCGATATCACGGTTCTCGTCAATATTGCCTGACACTTACCCAGGTTCAGAGTGCTTGAAATGAATTATGTCAATTACAATTTTGTGTTCAATGAACTGCCGCAATCCTGCAGTGAGCTGACAGATCTGGAAATATCAGATAATAATCAAAATTATCTGTCTGAGTCATCGTTTCAAGTAATGAGGCCGCCGACAGCTCTAAAGATGGGTTAGAACAAGTTTTCATCTGCCAAATGCCATACGGAAACCTCCCCTCTTTGACTGTCAAATAAGCCGCATGGAAAACGGGGCGTTGGAATCACTGTTCAACCTGAAAACATTTCTCTCCCTGCCTTGGTATCTCTGGATAATACCAAAAACCTCTTTGCACGTGACGGCGGCAGTGACTGTTTTAACAAGCAGTTGATGAAGAACAACGGCTCTCAGGTTGCCTACGAGTATCCGCCAAGCCTCAGTGGCAGTCGACTGCTGGACTTAGAAACCCACTTCTGGTCGGTAGACAAAAGTCTCCTTCACTCCCCTGGTCCTCCTTAAACTGCTGGGCTCCTTCGCCTAGAATCTTCTGGGATGGCAGGTGGTCCTATGGGCCTACTGTCTCTCCGTGGCTTACCCGTACGACACCAAGCAGAGCAGCTAATCGGTTCGACGCCTTTGATGCATCTACGGTAGCCGCAAGGCTGTCTGTGAGATCAGCCGCCATTACCTGGAGAGTGAGTGGTGCTCTGGAGAGATGCAGGTGGGGGTAATTCTCTGCAGTTAGCAACACACCTCATGCTCTCTCCAGCTTGTGCCCGTTTGATGAGCAGGAGGACTTGCTGATCCGGGGGTTTCTGGAGGACATCCCCTAACACCACATGAGGAAGCTCCTGAAGAGACGCGCCTGCCTGAGCCGGCCCAGAGCTGGGGAGCACACCGGGGTGTTTGGGCAGAAACCCAGGGTGACAATAGGGTTTCAATGTATCAATGTTTTTTACATTTATTTCTCATATCTTTGTCGACGGTATTATCATTAAAACACTTTTTTGAGTGAATTGTCTATTTCCAATATGTCCTATTAATCAGCAGACCACTAGTTTCTTTTAGTGTTGCAATTAGTGTTGCCTTTGTATTGGGCTTTCGGTCTCTCAGAGGTGGTTCTGTTCTGGGAATATGGTGTGTGTGTGTGTGTGTGTGTGTGTGTGTATATGTCTGGGTTAAGCTGAGTATGAGCTCAGTGTGAAGCCTTTTGTCTTCTCTATGCATTCCTCTGTGACAGGTTCGTACAGGTTTCTAGCGGAGCTGGTGGGTGTGAGTCCAGGACAACACTTCTTGGGGTTTCAGAGCTTTGTAGATAAGCACAGTTGATCTGAGGTCAAAGAAGAACTAAAGAACTAAATATACATTGGTACAAATCACTCATCTTAATTTCTTAAAGTAAACTGGACCTTTGATTAACAATAACTTTTCCTTATTTGGAATCGGAATTGACCCTGTCTTTGAAGGTAAAGAATAAGGGAGCAGGATTTGAATGATCTTCCTAATGCCCATGGGCCTAGTTTAAACTGAACAACTATTCTCTTTCAGATAACCTCCAAGTCAATGATGCTGTTCCAAAACTTTCTTATTTCTTTAGATCACTAAAACACAATTTCAATAAAAACCAAAATCAATAGGGAGGAAAGTGTTATTTCTAAACCATTAAAAACAGAAAACAGTGGTTACCTCAAAGTATTTATCAGAGGACATTGTTAACTGGCATGCCTGTCTGTTGGCAACAGAACAGAAACAGGTTGGCACCCAGGCTAGACCAATGTACTGTACAAGAGGGAAGAACAAAGGACCCTCAGATTGCATGTTGCCTTCATCAGGTCCCAAGGTTGCTAACGAGGAGAGGCTGGCCCCCGAGTTCAGTTCCCATCATCCTTTTCATGGGCAGGGAAAAGAGAGAGAACTGGTTGAAGATAGAGAAAAGGGGGGAACAAGAGAACAAGATAGAAAGAGAGAGAACATGGAACAATAGCCCAGTGTGGGGCAGGAATGTCCTGGTGGAGACCGCTGCCAAGTCAGTAGCCCCCATCACTTGCCTTCAACCATCCCTAACCCCTCCGCTCCTATCTACTCTCCACCTCCTGTTATGCCCCGCCCTGCCTACTCTTTAACCCCCGCCTCCTCTCTACCCCTCTTTACCCCAATAACTACCCCTCTTTACCCTCATACCCCTCTTTACCACATCATGAAGGCCACATCTAGGACTTAGATAACGGAGGTTAATGAGTTGCATTTTTCGAGTTTAGAGAAAAAAAAATGAATATTACAAAAATTTTGAAAATGAATAATGATCTCTTGACAAAACATGATCTATAATTTATGCCAAGAGAAAAACTTCAACTCTTTGATCACTTCACAATCAGTACAAAACACTCCCAAGGTAAACATTGAAAAGTTAATCACAACAGAGAAATACATTACAAGAAGCTGCCAATTTGGGATTTATCTATGGGCAACTCAAAAAGATAGGCTAAACTTTCTGTGCCAACTACCTTTCCCCTTTCCCTTATTTCATTTCTATTGTACACTTTCCGTCTAAGGAGCCCTTTCGCACATATTCACACACTATCTAACCACAACATATAGAAGCAGTTTCCACCAAGCAAGAACATGGTTGTGGCTAAACCTAGTGGTCTCTTTTAATGAGGTAGTAAAGTTTGAGTATGATTGAAATTATTAGGTTACAGTGTCTCTTCCTAGCCAATATCTGCTATTTATCATTCCTTCAACTCACCTTGTCTCTTTTTCTCTCTGCTCAGTCACCTGTCTAATGCCTTCCAGATGTTTAGCTAGGTTTGGCTGTATCTTTCTATTTCCTCTGTGCCAGTCAAGAAAGGAATTCAGTGTCAGTCAGTGTTGCCTTCGAATTTGTTTTTTTGGTCTCTCAGAGGTGGTTCTAATATAATGGAAAGTCTATTACAGAATATACATCTACCACTGTAATTCACTTAAATAGTCAACAGTCAATATTTCTCAATGTAAATGTAGCTAGTTAATTATCACAACTGTCAACTATAGGTTTGTTTAGTTTGGATATTAGCCAGGGTCCTAATTACTTTCGTAATAAAAAAATTAAAGGACAAATGATTTGGATTAAATAAACAACAAATATCTACAAGTTGTGTAAGTTCATATACCGTCATTGTTGGTCTGTCTATGTACGCAAATTCCTCATTCAAGCCTCTGACGCTGTTTCGACAGCGTTAGAGGCTTACATTACTCTCCTCCGACTAACACAGCTTGACAACTTTCTGAAATTGCTGTTATCTAGCCTACGTAAAACACATTACGGAACCTCAGTCGATTGTGGTAGGCTACATCCCATAATACATTTTATGTAATAAATGTCCTTTGAGGTTTAAGACTTTTTCTCTCAGCTAAGGCTCGTTAACTTGTGCAGTAAACCCGTGAGCCGTCTGTGGAGGAGAGAAAATATAGTTTAAAACCCGTGACAGACATCTTAAACATCTGAAAAAATACATCAGACTCAGTGTCCTCAGTGGTACCGGCTGGAGGATCTTTCCATACTCCAATTTACCCTCGTGACCCCTCGTTAACCCCCCATCACTAGTGTTTTTTTTTTTTACCAGATGTATTTTTGATTAGAGATCTAGTTTTATAGTTATTCTATTAGGCATTCTTAATACACTGTTGTAGTGAACGTTAATTGAGAGGTGCGGAAAGTGAAGAGGAAGTGCATCGGCGTATGTTTTATCCTTTACTGCGCCGTTAGTTTTTTTTATATAAATAAAAAGTGAACTGTTTTCTGGTGGCCCGTCCACTTTATGCACCGCTTCCCGGATCACAATGTGAAACCCTAACTATACTAGACCTTATTAAGACTCGTACCTTCATCATGGATGGGAACCTGGTTATCAAAGATACTTGGGTGGGTTTTCCCCTTCTAGTTACACCCGACTAGATAATAACAGAAGACCAACAACCAGAGCCAGGCTGGTGGCATCGGTAGGCCATTTGCAAATTGCCAAACTTGTTGTGGCCAAATTATGGCCTCGGGGGCATTTTACCAGAGAAATATTTAATTGACTATCTGGTGTGACTGCCATTAGAGTAAGCTCTAGGTTTTTATTGTATTGAATCTCTGCCCACCTTGTTACGTAGTTCGCGGTTGAACTGTTCCAATGTAATTGAGTTAGATTTATCAAAACATTACTTGTATAGTCTAGTGACAGGCTTACCAGCCCTGAAGCAATTTAGAAATTAAATTAACTCAATCGATATTCGGTCGTTGCTGATAATTAAGCGGTAGCATGTCTCAAATGTACAGCTTTAGCTGTACAAGTAGCTATTATATAAAATCGAATCCAATGGTAATTCTGATGTCTTGTTTCCAAGTACTGTTTCCCTAATCATACAGTCCATTCAGACCCATTCACTTTCTCCACCTTGTGTTTTGTTAGACTTAATTCATAATGGATTTAACATTTTATTTGAAGTCAATTTACACACCATACCCGATAATGACAACGCGAAAACAAAAAAAATCGTGCCTATTTATGTGGAGAAAGTAAAGCGGTCTGAATGCATTCTGTGGGCACTCTGTTACACTGTTCAGTTTGTGGTATAGAAAATGAAATACAAACGATACATCTGACTAGAGAGTGACTCATTCTCTATTAACACCTGCAAGACGGCATGATGTTCCTTTATAGAGCGTGCTACAATTTATCAGTGCCCCGATAGCGCTTGTTAAAATTAGTGCACCATGTAGAGAATAGGATGCAATTTGGGACTCACATGTGGCTTTGCATCATCTGTTCACACTA
The DNA here is from genome assembly GCA_016801175.1 of Esox masquinongy. Lineage (NCBI taxonomy): Eukaryota > Metazoa > Chordata > Actinopteri > Esociformes > Esocidae > Esox > Esox masquinongy. Next base: position 10,886 of record JACXGI010012608.1, on the reverse strand, counting down.
ACCTACAGTAGGCTGACTGATATCATCAGACTGAACGGAAACTGGTACCATGTTAATAGAGCACGGAACTGCCATACCTTGGATAAACATGATGATACACAATGTTTTTATTATGTTATGAAATTCATGTACATTCTGTATCACAAATAAATACAACTACCAGCAATGCTTTAATACAAACAGACAAATTAAGAGAAGACAAAATCCCCCTTAAAATTCCCTTTAAAACAAAATAAAACTAATTAAAACATTTCTAAATACAATAGTTGCCCTAGAACTGACAGTCACTGATGTTGTTCAAAGAAACTCAAACAAAGGGAGTTTTTTTAATGCAAATCACACTTCCACATCCTGCCAGATTCTACTAAGGTTTCGGTGGTGACAAAACACTTGAGGGTGATTCCTACTGTTTGCTGTGAATAAAAAAAGCTGACTGAAAAAACAGCAGTCTTTCTTCAACTCCTCTCTTCACTTCTTAGCAGCCTTCTCTGTGACCCAGTCGATCACCTGGAATATTAAATCAAACATTATTTACATGTTAGCAAACGCTCTTTTCAAGAGTGACTTACAGTCCAAACATATTTAGAGCTGACGATGCAAACGCCCTGCTCTATCAAACAAATCCACACCGGAGCTTTATTATCAGTGGTTTAAAGGGGACCAGACATAACGCTACTTACTGGTCACGGCACACAATTTCAACTACATTGCCACACATGGTCTGACAAGGATACAACTCACTGCTGTAGGCATCTTGCTTTGAACAAGGGATGGGAAATATGGGTTGACTAGTTACCTGCTTCACATTGCTGCTTGCTGCTTTCTTCATTTCCTCATGAAGACCCCTGGATGTTTTCAGATCCTGTAGGAGGAAAGGAATAGACTTTGACAAAGTTTGTGTGAGCACTGGTGCAAGCCAGGTCTCTGTAACTGAGCAGGTCTGTTTGGTGTCACCTGAGGTTGCTGCATGCTTTCGCTTTAGGTACTCACAAAACATTTAAGAGTATAATTTCATGGATGGTCAGTCCAAGAATCCATAGCTCTATGGTATCTTTGACAGTGTTCACATTTCTCCAGCCTCATCCATTTACATTTGTCATTTTGCAGATGCTCTTTTTTTTTTTTTATGGCAATTAGTGTTAATCTTAGATAGCTGTATGAGACAAAACAGCACAAATGTATCTAGAACATTCTAAATGAGCAAAAGATTTAACATCCAAGTCAGAGTTGGTAGGAAAAGACAAGCTGATTACCAAAACAGTGGTGGGTCACTGTTTTGGCAACTGTTTGAAATGCAAACTGGGCCTTAATTAAAAGGCCTCGGATTATAAATTAAGAGAACTGAAAGCTAGACATTGCAACAGAAAATACATGCTTTTAACACACACACACACACACACACACACACACACACACACACACACACACACACACACACACACACACACACACACACACACACACACACACACACACACACACACACACACACACACACACACACACACACACACACACACACACACACACACACACACACACACACACACA
>JACXGI010012605.1:12094-22563 GCA_016801175.1 Esox masquinongy | reverse complement strand
TATCCCCGGGCCTCGGTACTGGTGAATATCCCCGGGCCTTGGTACTCGTGAATATCCCGGGCCTTGACTATCCCTGGACAAAATTGAGTTAACTTCTGCATGATGTGCATCTGTTTACTTGACATACGCGTCAGTTGTCAGCATCACATCTGTGGAAAGCTTTAACTCAATCTAGCAGTCCAGGTTTACTTCCACTCTTTCCTATCTGGGTCACTGTTGCTTTAATATTGAGAGCTCTAGCTGCATCTAAAGATAACCAGGCAGACTTTAATATTGAGAGCTCTAGCTGCATCTGAAGATAACCAGGCAGTCTTTAATATTGAGAGGTTTAGATAATGTCTAAAGACGACTTGGCATTCTTCTGTCTTCTGTGCCGTTAGATCCTTTCGAGACCGAGTGAGCGGCAAACTGAGCTGCTTCTCTGATGGATTGGGGGAAGCAGATCCCTGGCAGCTTTGGTCTGTTATTGATAAGCTCAGCCTGCCCAGTAATGGGGGGTAATTGATCATCAGCCATAAGTCCTCTTCTACCAACCAGCACCGGTCAGTGTACATGTGACACCTTATTCCCTATAGAGTGCACTCAGAGGGCCACTCTGCAGTAGTGCACTACATAGGGAATAGGGTTTCGTTTGGAATGCCCTCTTCTCCCTCCCTCCATGCTATGTACTTCAATGGGTAGGTTAGTTCAGTGCTGCTGGAGATGACCGGAGGAGAAGATAACAAGTACGGCGGCCGAGTTAGAGACTGGGAAAGGAGTGGAGAGCACTCTGCCAACATAAGTCAGTGAGTTAGCTTTCCATCCATGAGTTTGACTTCCATCCATGAGATTGACTTGTGTTAGACTTCCTGCCATGAGTTAGACTTCCTGCCATGAGTTAGACTTCCTGCCATGAGTTAGACTTCCTGCCATGAGTTAGAATTGAGTTAGACTTCCTGCCGTGAGTTTGACTTGCGTTAGACTTCCTGCCATGAGTTAGAATTCCAGCCATGAGTTAGATGTCCTGCCATGAGTCAGACTTTCAGCTATGAGTTAAACTTTCTGCCATAAGTTAGACTTCCAGCCTTGAGTTAGACTTCCTGCTACTGACTGATTTAGACTTCCAGCCTTGAGTTAGATTTTTTGCAAATGACTGAGTCAGACTTCCCATTGACCCACAGAATAGCTCATGCCTGCGTGCCAAATGGCAGCCCATTCCCTCATCAGTTCACTTTTTTTAACCAGACCCCAATGCTCAAATTCGTGCACAAATTGTGCTAATGATCAATCAATCAATCAAATTTATTTATAAAGCCCTTTTTACATCAGCAGTTGTCACAAAGTGCTTTTACAAAACACCCGGCCTTAAAACCCCAAGGAGCAAACAACAGTAGTGTTGAATTACAGTGGCTAGGAAAAACTCCCTAAGAAGGCCGAAATTTAGGAAGAAACCTAGAGAGGACCCAGGCTCAGAGGGGTGACCAGTCCTCTTCTGGCTGTGCCGGGTGAACATATTAAGAGTACAAATTGTAATAATTAATAAATGCATGTGGGCTGTGTCCAGAGTCTATTTAAACTTAGTCCAGGTCGGAAGCATGACCAGATGGACAAGGACAGGGACAACACGGGGAGGGGGAGGTGTCAGCACAGTGGCAGCTGAAATCGTCAGGTATCGTCTTGATCTGCAACACAACAAGGAGGACTTTGGGCCGGGACAGCAACGGGTCTTTCAAGCCTGGTACTCCTCAGGTGTGGGCCAGGACCTCATGTCCTCCTAAGTTTAAAACGGCAGGAGACAGGGAAAATTTAGAAAATGCATTCCTTAGAGCTACAAGGATTTATAGTGGAGAAGGAGAACTGACCCTACTCCCCCAGCACAATAATATATGAGTGCCCTTCAATAGAGCAGGCATCCCTGCTTCCAAATGGCTCCAAATTTATTGTATAGTCCTGTATTTTTAAAGTGCATTTGTGACTCAAAAACGTCTGGCACAGGAAGACACAAAGCAGATTTTGGCTAGTGTGTCTAGCTTCTAAAACACTAACCGTATTACAACAGAGATTCAGCGTTTTGAAGAAAACAAACAGCAACTACATATTATGGCTTATAAAGTCATGGCGTTTTTTTTGACAAAACGGTCTCTCTTACAAGTCATTGTCCCTCCTTGGTCTTGGAGACTTGAAGAGATTCTGTAGGTGCTGTTTCAGCAATGCAGATCTCCGGCTGGGGTCAAATGGGGTCTGAATACAGCAGGAGTTAGGAGAGAGAGTAGGATATTAGAGGAGAGATGAGAAGAAGGAAAGAGGAGAGGATGAGAAGAGAGGAGAGGAGAGAAGAAGAGAGTAGGAGGTGAGAGAGGAGAGGATACGTGGAGTTGATGAGAGCAGACTACAGTAGCTTCTCAATGGAATCACACAGACTAAACGGCCCAACAGATAGACAGCAAGATATATACAGATACAATCTGATGCCCCTTCATCTATCCATCTCTTCCTTCCTCTGTCCTTCTATCCCTCCATCTCTCGCTCAACTCCAGTAGCAGTAGAGTACAGTAGAGTACATTAGAGCGAAGTAGCAGTACAGGAAAATGTCAGTAGTCAACAGTACAATTAAATGGAGTGGAGTACAGTAGAGAACAGTAACAGTAACAGCAGAGTGGAGTGGAGTAGAGTACAGTAGAGTAGAATACAGTAACAGTAGAGTGGAATACAGTAACAGTGCAATAGAGTGTGTGTGGTGGTGGTGGAGTCACTACTGGGTAATTTACAGGCCGTATTCCAAGTGGTACCCTACTCTCTGGAAAGAGAGTAGGGTACCACTTCGCTACAGAGCGAATAGGATACAGAATAGGGATGCATTTGGGATGCGTCCAGGAGGGGAGCCAGAGGGAATTGACCTTGGGCTACCCCACACAGCTGTGTTGAGACTACTCTGGACTGCCTGGCTGGGTGTACAAGTCATTATTAACTCTTCCAGCCTTGTTCCCCAAGGAACTCATTTGTTACGCTGCTTTTGTTTTCCACTGTTTAAACAGTGTGGATGTTCCAGCCTCTTCTTCAGCGTCGTGTTTAGTGAACATCACGTTGGATCCTGAGCTTTTGTTTTTCTTAAAGCAGTGTCTTCTTTGGCCCTCTGTTGTGTTGTGTTTTGTTGTTGTTTTCAAGCTGTGTACTTTAGAAAAAAATGTCACTAATCATTTTATTTATCTTTATTTAAACATTTATTAAGAACAAGGTATTTCTAACAATGACAGTTCTACAACTAATAAAATGAGGGCTGTCATTAGTGCTGTCAAACAATTAGAATAATGAAATAACATTGAAACACAACCAGAGTTTCAAATTCAGCTGGGTCATCGTGACCACAAGAGATGGGAGCGTTCTGATCACATTTTCCCCAAAGCTCCAGTACCTACTGAACCCCTGTCAGATTCTAGACTAAGGACAATTTTTTCAGAGGCCTACTACATGAATCAGACAATAATCCTATTGAATGTACTACCAAAAATAACTGTGCTCACAATCCTTTTTTTTTATTAATCTATACCTTTTTGTCTGTCTAGCGTTCTGTTCTCTCTCTTGTAATGTTAACAAGCCCTTAGAGTCCCTTGTTGGCTGGGATTCTCTGCTAGCTCAAACATGCTGACAGGTTGCCTTGCGGTTATAGATTGTTAGGGCAAAAGACTAGTTTAAATCCCGAGTCGGCAAGATGAAGAAAAAAAATCCAGAGGAATTTCCACGGATAGTTATGGTTAACCGACTTGCTCAGGGACAGAACAACTTCCCCTGACTGCAAGGCAGTCTGCATGACATACAATATAAATTATTCATTACATTATCCCTGTACTATTTATTTTCCTATGTAGAAAGTGTAATTTTATTGCTTATTTGTGTCTTATGGAAGCATTGGGTGTTACGGTGGGGACAGGTGGTGGAGTGGCCTAGTCAGACCCAATTTCCCATCAGCCAGTGTGACAGCCCGTCGCTAGAGGACTGGGTGTGCTAATGCAAAGCTGCAGTCATGACGACTGGAGCCGCTGATATTGACAGACCTCTGACACCACTTACACTGTGTAATTACTGAACAGTCAGAGCCATGACGGGATTCCCGGGATGGAATGGAAAAATACTGACACCATTTGGTTCCATTTAATCACAAGGAATGAAAGGTTAGCTGTCTAATGGACAACTGGTGGGAGATGCTGAGGGACTTGAAAACCTCACCTAACACACTGATATATACTGGGTTGGAATATGACTTTGTGAACACACTAAACTAAATATAGTCTATTTGACCATACACTCGATTTGACCAAAGATAATATGGATTATATGGTCAAATCAGAGAGGTCTGCCTCTCCTGACCATATCCTCTCCTGAACGTACCCTCTCCCTGACCGTAGCCTCTATCTGACCATAGCCTCTGTCTGACCGTAACCTGTCTAATCATAGTCTCTCTCTAACCGCAGTCTCTCTGACCATAGCCTGCCTAACCGTAGTCTCTAACCATAGTCTCTCTCTAACCATAGCCTGTCTCTGATCATGTCCTGTCTAACCGTAGTTTGTCTGACCGTAACGTGTCTAACCATAGTCTCTCTCTGACCATAGTCTCTCTCTGACCGTAGTCTCTAACCGTAGCCTCTCTCTAACGTAGACTCTCTGTAACCGTATTCTCTCTGACCGTAGTCTCTCTCTGACTGTAGTGTCTCTCTAACCATAGCCTCTGTCTGACCGTAGCCTCTGTCTGACCATACCTTCTCTAACCGTAGCCTCTCTCTGACTGTAGCCTCTATCTGAGCGTAGTCTCCCTCTGACACAGGGACACATGGGACGGCTGAGAGCAGGTGTCTAGTTACAGCATAGGAGCTGGTATTTCATCACGCATCCAGCTAGTATTTAAATAACCCAGGTCTCTAGCAGGACCTCGGTGCGGTTGCAGCCCTGTTGCCTTGGCAGTTCCCTCCTGTAATTTGATTTGTGTCAGAACAGTCTGGGCCTGTCAGGCGGTTTACTTTGTTATCGTTTAAAAATGAATAAATGAATGAGGACATTCAAGCAAAGCAAATCTGTCTGGAAATGGGGGAGTGGGGGGCGGGGCTCCGCCGTCCATCTGAAGGACACTTCTGCCCTTGAAGTGCACCCAGCTTGTGTCCTGAATGGCACCATGTCATCTATTAAGTGCCCTAATTTTGACCAGAGCCTGACTTTGGCCCAAATAGGTTTGGCCAAAAGTGGTGCACTTAATAAGGAATAGAGTGCCATTTTGGGCGCAACCTCTTTGCTGCCAGACAGCTTCTCTGTGGACAGATATTGCATATTTTTGCATTTCTGGCTGAGGTCCATTTTGTAAAGATCTCCTGTGGTCAATTAATAATCACCCAGTCATTCCAAACTTTTCATGCATTAATATTTTTTCAGGGGTGAGATCAATAATTATGTCTAGGTTTAGGAGTTTCAGGTATTTGCATTCTGTAACATCTCAATAAAATATTTATCTGAATTTACCTTAATTTCAGATGCAGATAGTGTGGGAGAGATAGAGACAGACAGAGAGAAATTGCTTTGGCAACGTTAACAAATATTTCCTGTGCCAATAAAGCCTTTTAAATTGAAAAACGAAAATACCTTTATAGAGGTAAACAGAAACAGAAAGTCAGACAGTGAAAGATACAGACAGGGAGAGAAACAGAGAAAGACAGATAGAGAAATATAGACAGAGAGAATGACAGACGGATAGATAAAGACGGAGACACAGTATTAGCGAAAGAGAAACAGAGAAAGACAGACAGAGATAGATGAAGACAGAGGGAGAAACAGAGAGATAAAGAGAAACAGAGTGAGTGCAAGATGACTGTAATTATAAGCTATTACTTTATTGTAACGTTCTATTTATTTTGCTAATACACTTGGTCCATTACAGTGGCTATGAGAAGTCTGCACACTCTTATTGAAAACGCAGCTTTTGTTGATTGAATAATGGCTGAAATCAAGACAAATTATGTCAAACTTGGATTTGCCTATATTGTAACCAACATATAGGTGTCAAAATGTATGGATATTTTCTCTGAAAAATAACAAGTAAACGCCATGGATGCATAAGTGTGAACAGCCTTTATTAATGGAGTCATGTTGTAACTGAGTTATCCAATTACATTCAAGACAGACGGTCAAGACAGACGTGTTACGGTGGAGACGGTCAAGACAGACGTGTTTCGGTGGAGACGGTCAAGACAGACGTGTACGGTGGAGACGGTCAAGACAGACGTGTTACGGTGGAGACGGTCAAGACAGACGTGTTACGGTGGAGACGGTCAAGACAGACGTGTACGGTGGAGACGGTCAAGACAGACGTGTACGGTGGAGACGGTCAAGACAGACGTGTATGGTGGAGATAGTTAGAATAGTCAGGTAGCTAACAAAGTTTATCACAGCTGTCATGTCTGTTGTTATCACATTCTGTCATGTAGCCTCTATATGGTGTGTGTGTGTGTGTGTGTGTGTGTGTGTGTGTGTACTGGTTTCTAGGAATGAGGTTCACCAGAAAATTTGGTAGAGGTTCTGACGATATAAATTTGGTAGAGGTTCTGACTATAGGATAATGAACTGTAGGACACAACAAAGGAAAACTGCACTCTGTGTTTCAGCTCCAAGTATTTTATGAGGTAAAACACCAGGATTCAGCATCAACATTTATTCTTGTGATTTTACCTGTTTCTTTACCTTCCCAGTATCACAATTCACTCTTACTTCCTGACAGAATGAACATGGTAAAAAGTTATGACTTGGATTTTAGGCTTATGGATTAGGTTGGTTTAGGGGTTAAAGTTAGTGTTAGGTTTAGGCATAACAGAGGAGTTGTTGAGATGAAGGGCTAGGTAAAGTTTAGGGTTAGGTTTAGAGGTTTAGGAAAAAAATGATTTTTGAAGGAAACAAAGGTTTGTGTGTGTGTGCGTTTGTGTATTTTTATGTTTCTATAGCTTTTATGAGGAAGAAGTATCATGCCTCATTAAAGTGAATAGGACCTGAAGTTTTTGAAAGCTATATTTTTCTACCAGAATGTGAGGCATTCAATGAGACCCAAATTACACCTTTATCCCAATATAGGCCACTTCTTTCATCCAGAGTGTCTTATGTACCCTGCCCTAAAGTAGAGCACTATATAATGTGCTATTTTTTCAGTGTAGCTTGAGAGCTTCTTAGTTCATTCATTATTCAGATGTGTTGGCAAATGGCTGTGCCCCTGGTAGAGTTCAAATTGGTTCTTCAGGTTCAATCCATGTCAACAGGGTTGCAATGTTGTACATTTTACAAGACTTGTTTAAAATTTCATCCCATTTGAATTCTTGTTCAATTAGATCCCGGGTGTATGAGATCTATCTCTTTTTATAGAGTACAATCATACACCACACTTAGTAAAATCTTAGGAGAAGGTAGAGCAAGATGTCTGGACAGAATTGAACAGGGGTGGCTAGATAGTATGTCAATACAAGATCATGATGGCAGAATGACTGGTCATCCCGTCTCCCCCATTTAACACAGTCTACATTTATGTACATTGTTTTTAACAAAAACAGTTTTTTGGGTTCTTATACGCTTACAATGTCATTTGGATTACATTGGACGTTTGCTAAGTTTATATTTGGTTGTCATCTTTGCAATATACCTATTTTGTATGCAGACATTGTTAGCTGGAATGCAAAACCAACAGCTAGCCAAAGAGCCATTTCAAAATTATTTTTACCAGGGATGTATGCTAAGAACATTCTTATTACAGCAACAATCAGGGTTAACTTGCTCAGGGACAGAACGTGTGTTTTTTCACCTTGGGAATTAGAACCAGCAGCCTTTCATTTACTGGTCCGATGTTCTTGACCACTAGACTACCCCTACTAACAATTTTGAGATGATGACACCGACATTATTTTAAGCAGGACATTCATAATCGTCTGAAAAGATCTGATAATAATCCCATAGCGTGGAAAGCACTTACAAGGAGCATGTCAATTATTTTCTTTTTTTCTATTTGAGCACCGCGTGTTCTTTCACCAACGCAGAGGTACATTGTAATTGACCGAGGTGTAAAGCGGACAGCCCTACATGTCAAACCATTGTAAAAGGTCCAGGTGTTGCAGCCTTTTTATCAAAGCGGGTTGGTGGAGAAAATAACAAGCTGTGGGTCCAGGGTTAGTCTGATTCCTTATTGTTTCTTTTTCGTTCTTTTGGTACAGGAATAACAAAAGCCGACCATTCAACGGAACAAAGAGGGAACATCAAAAATAGTTAGTTACGCAACCGTGACTGAAATGGGAAAATAAAAAGACTTAATCCTAAATGGGAGCCTTCCCGTAACAACCACTTATTATTGGGCATCTAACAAAAAGGGTGGGGTTTTACGGCTACGCGTGTCGCGTACCTAAGGAAGGCAGGCAGCGAGTACAGAAGGTGGCTTACTACAGCCTACTCAGAAGTTGGCAGGCATACCATTCTACGAAAACATGCATGAAAACATCTTTCGCATAACGCCACGATTCTTCAGGTCGCGTGTCTTGGATGTAGATTCTGGACTGTCCGCGTCCTCTTTCCCCGTGTGCTCTGCTAAGCGCTGCCCTTGATTGCAGACACCAGCTTAAAAATGGAAAGAGAGCCGGTAAACTCCCCAGGTGTTCGCTGCTGATTCCCCTCTAGGCGACTCACACGCCGTGCGGGGCTGCTGCTGGATCCGGAGGCAGAATTGTCACTCGACGCTGATGGCATGGCAACGCGAAGCCTGTGGTGTGTTTGCGCCCTGCGCAAAATTTAACTTGGAACATTCGCTTCTGAGAAACACCAGTATGAATGCGATGATCGCCAATCGGGACTCATTTGAGAGAGGTGCTAATTGTGTGTGTGTGTGTGTGTGTGTGTGTGTGTGTGTGTGTGTGTGTGTGAGAGCAGGACCCTTTAGAGACCCTGTGTGAGTATCGATATCATCATTACCTCCAGTCCCAAAATGAACAAACCACAGGACAATCTCCATCTCACTCGATCTACTTTAAATCTCGGGTGATATTGTATAATGTCAACAGATTATGGATGTGATGATGGTGATCAATTCAAGCGTCCCCGGTAAGTGTCTGTGTCAATATTTGCATAATTCAAAATTTGTCTCAAAGTAAGCTCCCGCTGTAAATAATCTGTGGTAATTGGTTCCATGCCAGGCCTTGGCCACTGAGCCTATACATCCCTTTGTATTTTTTGGGGGTTGTGAATACCAAATTCTTGCTGTGTTGTTTTCTGTGTTTTTGACTCAGAGAGGATTATGTCTCCAAGGCTGAATCCCAAATGTCGCCCTACAGTATTCCCTACTTAGTGCAATCATTTTGACCTGGGATTGATGGGCCCTGGGTCCCTGCTCGCTACTAAGGAAATAGGGTTGACATTTGGGATTCAGCCCTGCCCAGCATCCTTCTGACAGCTCAGGGCAGACTCACCGTGCAAGACATGAAAGAGGAGGGAGGTTTTAAGGCCTGAGAGAAAGCAAAGAGAAGAACACTGAATAGAAGAGTGGAAACAGAAAGCCTGATCGGGTAGTGCTGACCAGTTATTCTTTGGAAGTGAGAGCCAGGTATTTTTAGGAGTTCTCTGTCTCAATACGCTAGAACTTGCATAATCTACTAAAGGATTGAGAACATTTACTATCCATTTAGGGCTCTAGAACCTATACAATCTTTTTAAGGCTTTCTATTATGCCTTTGATGCTCTTGAACCTTTCTAACCTGTATACTGTAGTAAATTCACAACAGTTTACTGGATGTCTATCAGTTTTGCAGTGACATGAACTGTACAGTGCTCGGATATGCTATGTGTTTCATTTTGTGTCCTTACTTGACAATAGGGATGTAATTTGACACATATTATGACTATTGATAATTCCTCAGCTTTTGTCGTCAAATAGTCGACCCCACCCAATCGTGCCAAAAAGAGAGGTATTAAATTAATGTAAAATGTAATATGTTATGCAATAAATTCAATGTTTTATTTAAAAATGTAGTTAACACCTCAATAATGTTTGAATATAAACAATTAGGCTAGATGTATTTATACTCGGGATAAATTCAGATTCGGAATGCCATAACAGCAGCAAATAACCTAATGCATAGGCCTGTCAAGTCATGAGTATTTTATAACAAGTGATTTCAAATTATTGTTACAAGCTTTTCAATGAATTCCAATTGCAAATGAACTATAAACTTTGCAAAAAAACACGCATTGTCTCCCATGAATTGGTGCAGAGATAGGGTAAGATGGGGTAACTCACCCCCCCTAATAACATTGTCTACTTGCGGACAGAAAAATGTAAATGTTGGGGGGAAAAGGATGTGGATGATGATTAGGTTTAGGAGAATAATCTATAAGGGAACCAAATGGATGCATTTTATATTTTTTTAAATATTTGATGAAATTTTGTTTTTAGAAAATGTATTTATTTTCTTTGGAGTAGGGTAACTCGC
>JACXGI010012605.1:0-11994 GCA_016801175.1 Esox masquinongy | reverse complement strand
ACATGCATAACCATAAAGAGGGTAATTAGCCTCTGGGGGCCACTTACCCCTTGTAGAACGGGGCAAGTTACCCCCAACCCACTCATCCAACATATTACGACTTTATTTAAAAAGTATTCAACATTTTCTCTCTAAACAAGTGGATTATTTATCTGAAGGCTTCACTAATTGTACATAAAAATAATTGTATAGATCTAGCCTAATTGAAACATATCTGGAAATCTTTAAACATTTAAAAAAATAGATAAACTTACAACAGAATCGTTTTGTGGAAATATGTCCAAAAGTTGTGATGACATAGAGAACATTTTTAGTTAAGCAAGATCAATGTCAGCCAGGGAAAGTGTTGGGCAAAATATTTGGACACACCTTGTGGGAGTTTTGTGAATTAAATGGTTATCTTGGGTAGGTGTGAGACACTGGCTTGTAGGCCTCTCCAGGTCTCCGTCTAACCATTAGACATCCAGGTGTTGGGCAAAGCTGAAAATTTAACTCGTCAGAGAAGATGACCTTACTCCATTCCTCTATGGTCCAATCCTTATGGTCTTTTGCAAACTTCAGCCTGGCTCTTCTTTGCTTCTCATTGATGAGGGGCTTTTTTCTAGCTTTGCACGACTTCAGCCCTGCCCCTAGGAGCCTGTTTCGAGCCATCCTCGCCGTGCACTTCACCCCAGCTGCTGTTTGCCATTCTTTTTGTAGGTCACTTGATGTCATCCTACGGTTGTTGAGTGACATTCGAATGTCATCTCGGTCAGTGGACAGTCGTTTTCGCCCTCTGCCAGTCTGTAGCTTTGTTGTCCCCAATGTCTGTTGCTTGACCTTGTTCTTATGAACCGCCGTCTTTGAAATTTTCAGGATGGAAGCAACCTGACGCTCACTGTATCCCTGTGCCAGTAAAGCCAGAATTGAACCCTTCTTTTCCTCACTCAAAGCATTTCTTTTCAACTCTTTTGTCATGCTGAATAGATATTTTTGTATTCACATTACGTTTGAGGTACTACTTGCACTGTTTTTGCCATCCAGCTGGTCCCATTGCAAGAGGATGGTGATGACCACAGCAGTGGTTTTTATACTTTTCCTAGTTAAATTAGATTTGGTTCAGGTAATCACCTAATCAGTACCTCATTAAGTAAAATGAGGTGTGCCTGTGTTGGAATTCAACAGACACTGGAATGGAATGGCTGCCATACGTATAGAGATGCTGATTTAAGAAAAATTAGGAGTGGTCTCTAAATTTTTTCTGGAGCTATATATATATATATATAGGTGGTGTATATATATATATATATATATATATATATATATATATATATATAGGTGGTGTATATATACACTGGTGTTCAAAAGCTTGTGGCCACTTAGAAATGTCCTTGTTTTCCATGAAAACATACATGAAATGAGTTTGAATAAGAAATATAGCAAAATGAATGGGGGATATAGTCATTGACAAGGGGGTTTGAGCCTTGCCATGGACCAAACAAATTAGGCATTAGGATTTGTTTAGATTAGATTCAACTTTATTGTCATTGAACAAGTACAAGTACAGTACAGCGAAATGCAGTTAGCATCTAACCAGAAGTGCAAATAGAAGAGGGCAGAAAATGTCCTCTTATATTTGTATTTAGTAAACAGCTCCGGAAAAAAATAAGAGACCACCGCACCTTTTCTTTCCTTTCCAAAAAAGTCGAAAAGAAAGGTTTTGAGTGGAGGTTTTAAGATGTATGTACGGTATGTACAGGTAAAGTGAATAACACTGATAATCTCGTCATCATGGCACCTGTTAGTGGGTGGGATATATTAGGCAGCAATTGACCATTCTGTCCTCAAAGTTGATGTGTTAGAAGCAGGAAAAATGGGCAAGCGTAAGGATCTGAGCGACTTTGACAAGGACCAAATGTGATGGCTAGACAACTGGGTCAGAGCATCTCCAAAACTGCAGCCTTTCTGCCCTGGTCTGCAGTGGTCAGTACCTATCAAAAGTGTTCCAAGGAAGGAAAAGAACCAGCGAAGGGTGCACATGGTCTGCACATGGTTCCTCACTCAAAACTTTCCTTTTCAACTTTTTTGGAAAGGAAAGAAAAAGGTGCAGTGGTCTCTTAATTTTTTCCGGAGCTGTATATACGTCATAGATGACAATGACACAGTGAGGAGTCTTGCTTTTCTTTTTGGCTGCTGTAAAGAGGGTCTCCATTTTGTGGGCTGGTGTCAAGGGAGTTGTTTGTCATAGCTCCAGTCTAGCTGATACAGAGTGCCTGGGGTCAGGGACTGTTTTAGATCAACAGAAGGCTGCTTCTTTCCTTACTGAGTCTGTTCAATTGAAAGCAGGTACAAAACATTTAATTGTGGACTCGGTTTGAGGCAAAACGGTGGGACTATTTATATTTCTAAGTTATAAATAATTAATCAAAGTCAGTTAGGAGCCTTTGTGCTGTTTTCTAATAACTGAGTTTTTTCTGACTGTTACCACATGCTACTTGGCGTCACTGGCATTTACCACAGAAGAGTTTCTTGCATGATTAGTGAATACTGGAATTTACACAGACGATAATTACAATGGTAACCATCTGCCGTGTGATATTTCCTTGTTCTGATCAAATCAGTGTGGTTGTTTTTGCCAGAAAGTTCTCCAATTTGTCTAGAAACAGATATTCTGCTGCCACAAAGTACTCCACGTTGTCTACTCATCCTCTTATTTCCCTTGTCACAACATGGTGGTGTCTCTGCCACTCCTTCTCCCAATTTTGCTTTCCTTTCTTCCTTCTTGCTGTTTCTCTCTCTCCTTCCCCTCGCTCTGGCTCTCCCCCTTTCTTATCTCTCACTCTCTGTCTTCCTATGTCTCCTTTGCTCCTAGCCACTCATGAATATACCCTTTCTTGGGTTACTTGATGAATGTTTGATGTTGTGGGTTCTTCGTGCCTGGCTCACAGCTCTGTCGTGCAAAGGCAAGATGAGGAGAGACAAGGTGGGGGAGGTGGTAATAGATGGGAAGGAGAGATGGGGTACTTACAGTAAACAGGATACTTCTGTAGGTCTGTTTTTTGAATGTTCTACTCAGAACCAAAGATCCACCGTTACTGACGGTGACCCTGGAGCCATTGTGGTAAGTGCATTGTTCATGGGCCGATAGACAGTTCTCCTTGTAAGTTCAGTCTTTTGATCCAGAATCCTGTCAGTTACAGACTGGACACTCTATCAGCTGGGCTAAAATATGGACGTGTTTGTTTTTATTTCTCTCCTTGTGAATGGGAGCTGGGGCCCGAATGGTTGGCCCACAGATATGATTGGCTGCCTGACCCCTGGAGTATGGTATGCTGGGTATTGTGTGCTGTATGGCAGAGTGCGTTTAAACCTGATACTCTGCTACAGGTCAGAGTTGATGGATCATCTCAAAACACTCATACAGAAATAAGGGATTAAGCGCACCTTAGTCCAATCAGGCACTGTCTTCCTGACTTTTTTCAAATCAGGCAGCAACTTCCTGATTTTAGTCCAATCAGGTATCGTCTTACTGAACTAAAAGGATCTTCTGATTCCGTATGTGAGAGGGTTTCAGGTAGCAGCACAGCCACCAGAGGAGTGTTCACGGTGTTATTTTGTTTCTTGCCCTCCAATCAACTTAGCTTGCAAAGAAAGACCTTTAGACATTAGGTGTGAGACAATGGCTCCATAGAAAGGGGCTTTAGTTACAATGTGGTCTTGTCCAAAATTGTACTCTGTTCCCTAAATTGGCTGCAAAAGTAGTGCACTAGGTGCAGTTTAGTGAATATTGAGCCATTTGTGACACAGAGAACGTCTGGTTTGGACTGAAGGGGACCAATCCTGATCTGCATGACAACACTGAGGTAATTCCATTAATCCAACACACCCCATCTGAAAAGGGTTCCAACTGGATTGAGATGCGTGAAGACAGTATTAGTAGGTAAATAGCAGCCGGTCCAGAAGTAATTTAAGTTAATTCGCTTCGCAGAACGGTGGCAGGGACACACACGGAAGTCTGGCCGGAGTTTAGAGAGTGTGAGTGGAAGAGAGACCGAGGGAGAGCAGAGTACAGCAGAGGGTGAGTGGGAGATAGAGCAGGACAGAAAGAGAGGGGTGGAAAGGGGGACAGAAAGAGAGAGGGATATAGAGAGCTAGTGAAATTACTGCCCAAACTAACTTTTTTTTTTAACCATTATTTAACAGGGCAAGTTGATTGAGGACCGATTCTTATGTACCGCAACGGCCTGGTAGAATGTTAAAGGGGGCAGGATGAGCAATTAGGGTTAACTGTCTTGTCCAGGGACAGACCACCACCACTAATACCTTGTCAGTAGTGGGATTAGAACCAGGGACACTAGTCAGGGGCCCTAACCACTAGGCCACCTCGCCACCCCTCAAGGTTTAACGCTGTCCCTAACCACAACCATTCCTTATCAACGTCTGAGCTTGTTTGCCAAGTTTTATGGAACGCTTGGATGTTTCAATGAGAAGCAGCGTTTTATTTGGAGATTGTGTTGTGAACGGCCACATGATGTCTCCTGCCAGTTAGCTGTAGCATTACAGTATAGTAAGTTAGTAAGTTGGCTTATTTGTATTGCAAACTCTACATCCTCAGGCCGCTGGTGTGTATCAGGCTTGCAGGTGTTTATAGCCTACTGTTACGCTGTAGTAAACTATTTGATGATATATTTTTTAACACTTTTTTGCTGAAAGGGCGGTAGCTTGATTACTTTCATGAATTAATAAAACAAGCCCATTGCTTTATTAATTCATGAAACTACTGATCAGGTTTCCTTACCGACCTTTCTGACTGGACTCAGCGGGCTCCAGGAAAAGAAGCTGTCTGTATAAACCTGCCAGCAGATGTTCCTTCTCCTGCTTTTTCAGTCCTTTAATTGGGCCTCAGGATGCCGTCCTAGTGCTGTAACTGCAGTGTCTTCCAAAGGTTTTATTGATGTAGATACCCCTATGATTGGGAAAACCAGCCACTCCTCTCCCACCTCTGTTCCTGTCCTTATTAAGCTGCCTGTAATATGACTACATCATGAATAGATTGACTGTGTGTCCTCCTGAGAGGGTTTTCATAGACAGCGGTGTTTAGGTCCCTGCTGCTGCCAGCCTTGACGTGTAGTGTTCGGTGCCACTGGGTTTTAGTAGTAACGTGGTACGGATCTAGCTTTACTTTGTTACAAGGGGTACAGAGCCAGCCTAAAATGGTCATTAGTTACAGTTGTACGGACCTAGCTTGACTTTGTCATGCGTTACAGGAGTACTGAGCTAAATTTACCTCATCAAAGTGTACAGAGCTAGCTTTAGCTGGTCATAAGATACAGTAGTGCTTAGCTAGCTTTACCTCATCATTTGTTACAGGGCTACAGAGCTTTCTTTAATTGGTCATTAGTTACAGGGTACAGTGTAGATTTAACTGATCTTTAGCTGCAGTGGAATTGCGCTTGTTTAAACCGATCATTGGTTACAATATAGAGCTAACTTAACCAGGTCATTAGCCACAGTGCATAGAGGTAATGTTGTCGTATTGTGTCTATATCTATGCGCAGTATAGAAACAGTATATTTATTGTATTTTTCATTTCCTTCATCACCCTTGTTTGATTTAGTCACACGCTATGCTGTTGAAATGCTCAGTGTTCAGTACCATGAACAAATGGGGCTCAATTAAACCAAGATAGAACAGAGAGTATTGTGTTTGGCAACAAAAATAAAAGAACTAGTATTAGTAAAGAGCTTGATTCTCAGGCCCTAGGGACCAAGTGAGTAATCTTGGTGTGCTGATAGACTCAGACCTCACATTTAAGTCAAATCAAAGCGGTCACCAAAACAGCATTCTGTCATCTTTAAAATGTAGCCAGAATCAAGGGCTTGGTATCCCAAAAAGACCAAGAGAAGCTCATCAATGCTTTTATCTCTAGTAGGGTTGACTACTGTAATTGCCTCTTAACTGGACTCCCCAAAAAGACTGTAAAACTGCTACTGCTCATTCAGAATGCTGCTGCTAGAATGTTAACCAGGACCAAGAGAACAGAGCACATCACTCTGGTTCTTAAATCATTGCACTGGCTTCCCATCAGTTACAGAATAGATTTTAAAGTGGTGCTTTTAGTTTCTAAATCACTGAATGGTTTAGGCCCCGATTACATTTCTAATATGTTTGAAGAATATAAACCGAGCAGGGCTCTTAGATCCATGAACACAGGTCAGCTAGTAGAGCCCAGATTCCAAACTAAACATGGTCAAGCTGCGTTTAGCAGTTATGCTGCACACAAATGGAATAAACTACCAGAATATCTTAGATGTGCCCCAAATGTATACATTTTTAAATCCAGGTTAAAAACACTTCTCTTTTCATGTGCCTATGACTGAGCACTTAACTGCACTGTTTAGCCTTACAGCTTTTAGAACTTCCTATGTTTTTATCCTGTTTTTATTCTATTTCTATTTTCTTATTCTATGTTTTATTATTATGATGTTGTTTTGATGTTTTCACTTGAGTATTTGTTTTTGTGCTATTGTTTTTTTAATATATTTTTTTCTTTTTCTTTGTAAATCACATTGAATTGCTTCTATGTATGAATTGTGCTATATAAATAAACTTGCTTGCTAGCTATGCTGACCTGCTAACTCGGGTCACTGCTGGCCACCGAGGGGATAAACACGTTGACAAGTCTACCTCGGGAACCTCATTGCTGCATTTGAGTTGCACATACCACCTTACACTTCCTATTTGCTCGATTGCACAGTCAGAATTGACATTTGCACTTGCTTTTGCCTCATCGCACAACTATTCATTTCCTACTTGTACATATAGTTGTGCTCATAAGTTTGCATTGTGAAATTTTGGCTTTGATTTTGAAAATATGACTGATTGTGCCATATTATAAAAACTGTCTTTTATTTAAGGATAGTGATCATATGAAGCCATTTATTATCACATAGTTGTTTGGCTCCTTTTTAAATCATAATGTTAACAGATATCACCCAAATGGCCCTGATCAAAAGTTTACATACCCTTGAATGTTTGGCCTTGCTAGAGACACACAAGGTGACACACACAAGTGAAAATGGCAATTAAATTTGAATTTTCCACACCTGTGGCTTTTTAAATTGCAATTAGTGTCTGTGTATAAATAGTCAATGAGTTTGTTAGTTCTTACGTGGATGCACTGAGCAGGCTAGATACCGAGCCATGGGGAGCAGAAAATAACTGTCAAAAGACCTGCGTAACAAGGTAATGGAGCTTTATAAAGATGGAAAAGGATATAAAAAGATATCCAAAGTCTTGCAAATGCCAGTCAGTACTGTTCAATCACTTATTAAGAAGTGGAAAATTCCGGGATCTCTTGATACCAAGCCAAGGTCAGGTAGACCAAGAAAGATTTCAGCCAAAACTGCCAGAAGAATTGTTCGGGATACAAAGAAAAACCCACAGGTAACCTCAGGAGAAATACAGGCTGCTCTGGACAAAGACAGTGTGGTTGTTTCAAGGTCGAGTTGCTAGTCGAGTTGCCAGAAAGAAGCCTTTACTGTGCCAATGTCGCAATAAAACCCGGTTAAAATGTGCCAGACAACACCTTGACATGCCTCAGCTTCTGGCACACTGTAATTTGGAGTTACGAGACCAAAATAGAGCTTTATGGTCACAACCATAAGCACTATGTTTGGAGAGGGGTCAACAAGGCCTATAGTGAACAGAATACCATCCCCACTGTGAAGCATGGTGGTGGCTCACTGATGTTTTGGGGGTGTGTGAGCTCTAAAAGCACAGGGAATCTTGTGAAAATTGATGGCAAGATGAATGCAGCATGTTATCAGAAAATACTGGCAGGCAATTTGCATTCTTCTGCATGAAAGCTGCGCATGGGGCGCTCTTGGACTTTCCAGCACGACAATGACCCTAAGCACAAGGCCAAGTTGACCCTCCAGTGGTTACAGCAGAAAAAGTTGAAGGTTCTGGAGTGGCCATCACAGTCTCCTGACCTTAATATCATCGAGCCACTCTGGGGAGATCTCAAACGTGCGGTTCATGCAAGACGACCAAAGACTTTGCATGACCTGGAGGCATTTTGCCAAGTCGAATGGGCAGCTATACCACCTGCAAGAATTCGGGGCCTAACAGACAGCTATTACAAAAGACTGCACGCTGTCATTGATGCTAAGGGGGGCAATACACAGTATTAAGAACTAAGGGTATGCAGACTTTTGAACAGGGATCAGTTCATTTTTTTCTTTGTTGCCGTGTTTTGTTTTATAATTGTGCCATTCTGTTATGACCTACAGTTGAATGTGAATCCCATAAAAAATAAAAGACGTGTTTTCCCTGCTCACTCATGTTTTCTTTACAAATGGTGCATATATTTCCAATTCTCCAAGGGTATGCAAACTTTTGAGAACAACTGTACATTATACTTAATACTTGTACATTTTCTGCCCTCCCCTATTTGCCTTCATTGAACATTTAGTATTGCCATTTGTACTGTATTTGCCTTCATTGCATATCTATACACACCACTTGTAACGTATACTATACTTAATACTTATTATCCTATATTATACTATACTTAATACTTAATATCCTGCCCTCTTCTATTTGCACTACTGTTAGATGCAACTACATTTTATTGTACTGTACATGTATTTTTCACTGACAATAAAATAATAATAATTAAGCATTTACAGGGAAACTTTACAATTCAGTAAGACTCCTATGTGAAGAGTATCCTAAGCACATTGTAAAATCTTGTAATAGTAGTCACTGTAGCTTTGGGTTCTCACCAAATAATGTTTTAGAAATAGGCCTAAGGAAATGACCGCCTGTTAATATGTTAAATCTAACCGATATGACGGACAATCATAACTGTGGACAAGATAATCTATTTGCCAATTCATGACAGCTTGATCAAAAATTCAAAATGGACTGCTTTATTAACGTTGTGAAGTATAGTTTCCAACCATGAGATGTAGTTTTGAAATAATTAGTGCTTTGCCATGGCAATTGGTTTGCGACAGTCTCAACTCCCATTTTATAAATGTAAAATATCACACCCCTTCTTCCAAATCATTGCCCAGCAATTTTTTGTTTTGAAATCGTATTATAAGTGGATGAAAAAGACAAAGTATAAACCCATAAACACAAACAACTATACCTAGGTTATTAACATTATTATCCCGGATCATTACAAACAGTCTGGTAACATCAGCAAATTACCAGACAATTCAGTGATGTCCACTGCGTTTGTCAAGTGGCAACAACGCTAGGTCATGATTACCTGAAAGCTTGACTAAGCCATAGTCCGAATACCAACAAATTAGCACAAACAATGCGCCATCCCAACACGCCAGGGCTACGGCTCAGACTGACAGTAATTAACACACCGCAGCGGAGCCTCATCAGCATATATGCAAATTTGTCCTCCTTCTTCCAGGCCAATCAGTGGGGTTGAGAGACCGAGAGAGACATAGAGAAATGCATAGTGTGTATGGTGAGAGAGGGAAGAGAGAATTACGGACTGCCACAGATCATTAAAATCCAGATGAGCGGCATTTAATTCCACAACCACCTGAAAGGGAGCGATGCCTTAACCTTTCAGAGCAAAGCTCGGACCTACTTAGAGATTTACCTGGGTGATAGCCTCCTCACCCAGCTGCTTCTGAGGCCCTGTTCCAAAACACAAACAGACGCCACAGAGTCTAAGGACAGCCACACATCCAACCATATCATCAGGAGAAAACAGCATTGGCACACCAGCAGTCATTTTGATGTAGAAATCATAATGCATCAGAAGAGTCCCATACTATGCTATATGGTGGTGGATATTTGGTGTCATGAAGCTACTTGGCTTCCGCTTGTCCTGGGGCACTTGTTAAGGTCAGCAGCTTTAAAAACTTCACCCAGTACCAGTAGAATTTCAACCAGTACCAGCAGAATTTCACCCAGTAGCAATAGAATTTCACCCAGTACCAGTAGAATTTTGGGCCAAAAACCTGGCTGCATCTGCAAGGTGATTAAAAATTGTCTGTAAGTGGATCTTGCTGCAACTGAATGACCTCACACCAACTTCAAAATCCACAAAGAAATTGTTAAATGAGCCAAAACAATACATTTTGCAATCTCAGTCTCCAGTCTTGAATACCACTTGTGAAAACTGTAAACGGCAGTGAATAAGGACATAGCGAAAGATCTGCCAGATCTGAAAAGATTCTATATGGGGAGTTGGTCCTAGCTCTTCTCCCGTGTGTCGTCGAGTCGAGTACAATAACAATTACAGGGCTCAGTGCTGTAATCCTTGCAAAGGGTGGACAAACAATTGACTGAAAACCAGCGTGTTGGTAATTTTGATATGTCACTGATCAGTTATCTGAGATGTTGTATGCCAGGCCGTACAGTACATAACTGGATATGTTCCGGCGTATTTCTAGGAGCTGTATGTTTTCGGACTTCGCTGGAATGTCTGACTTATTGTCATGGAAAACGTGTTACGTTGCCTAAGCAAGGGTCCTCCTCGTAGGTCCAACGCAATCTGGTCGGAGGTGACTCAGAAGGCCTAGGGAGCCTGTGTCCTGTGTGTTGGAGGGAGGCAAATAGTCACGTTAATTAAACTTTAATGTAGATCAATATGTCTCAGGCCCTGAAGAAGAAGACATATTGATCTGAACCAAATGTCAAGATGAAACAGTTTCGCACAGTGAGCCTGGAGGTGTTCGGGCTATGTAGGCGAGTTCTCTGAGCACACACTGGTCGTGGTCAACATGCAAGGCTTTTGTACACGCTAGCACGTATACACACGCGCAGACACACAGTCGCATACACAGAGCAACACAGACACACATGCTGTGATGGAAATTCCATCCAGTAGAACTCATTCACTGTGAGACAGAGACAAATCTCTATTACACAATAGCGGTTTTATTAACTTCCAAGGAGAGAGAAATCACAGCAACAAAGTTACCAGTGAAATGTCTCTGAGGCGCAGCTCAGAAAGACCTTTTGCAAGTAGGTGTGACCACGTCTTACAAAATAGCTAACCCTTCAGCAAAACGTTTTCTGGTCTTCAGTCAGCATAGGCTTGTTCCTTTGATTATTTTAGCTCTCAAATAGCACATCTTGCATTTTCCTATTGTCTAAATACATGGACATACAGTGAAAAAACATTTATTTATTTTCGAATTAAAAACTTGGTGTCTTGGCTGCTGCTTTCAGGTTCTTCCATCTCTACCCTCTTCTGTTACGGCCTGTTCTGTTTTCCATTACGTCCTCGTCTTGTCCTTTCTGTCTGTGTGTCCCTGCTGTCTGTGTCATGATCTGCTCTTGTTGTTGTCCGTCTCTGGGTCTTTTGGACGGGGAGCATCAGACTGCATCTACTTGATTAGAGTTTGGCACATCAGTTTGGCACGTCACTTCACTATTTACAGCAGCATGTTTTTCGGTGGACAGAACTGCCTGGTTGTTAAGTGTGTCCTGATCCAAAATGCTCCTGGTCGTGTATTTAGACGATGGTGAGCACTGAAGGATTGCCCACAGCTGCGTATGACAGGAATGCTTAGTGCCACGTGGAAGACGGATTTCAGGGTTGGGAACGCGTATCACTTGGGGTCAAATGTGGCAGATTTTTAAAGGAGAGATGTGCATTTGCCTGTGAAAGACATTCTCTGTGGGGGTACATGCTATTTTATTTGTTTTTACAGAACTTTTATCATGTGAACAGGTCCACAATAGTTAAAAAGGAACACTTTCTCATAAATAAATGAAAAGAATAGCCAGGTTTGACAGTCAAGTCATTAGTTTATAATGGCCATATTTGACAGTAGAGTCAAGTAATTTGTCATCCTGCTCCAGTATATTGATTCAGCATCACTCCCTTAAGGAAATTGGTTCCTCTTATTTGGGTCAAACATTTCTACAGCATTAGAGACACCTTAATATCTCTGAGGTATGGTATTTTCTCATAATATATTTGAATCATTTTGTGTGTGTGTGTGTGTGTGTGTGCGCGTGTGCGTG
>JACXGI010012604.1:0-12910 GCA_016801175.1 Esox masquinongy | reverse complement strand
GGCAGAATAATATTAACAATGTCTCAAAGTAAAATACCGCATCTTCTCTATCAATTTGTAAGTTGCATATATAATACTTAGGGAACTCCCAACACTCAGAGATTTTGCACACTGGAAAGACTCATACCAAACTTTGAACACAAACATCAAAGTGTAGAACATGTACGACATTTATTAGCAACACATAACACTGTCCGTTTTCAGTAGTTGGATTTCTATAAATAAAGTGGACATAAGTAACAATAGAATGATATGCCACCTAGGGCTGTCACGATTATGACACTTTAGTCGACGATGAATTGTGCTACAAATAATTGCTATTAATGATTTAATTGTTTATACTGTAAATAGTATGCCACTATTATAGTGTGAGCCAAATAATATTATAAGCCTAAAATTACACGTGATGGATCCGGAAATCGTTCTTCAAATTTGTGGCATTTGCGCTTTTGAGCGCCACCTTCCTGGTGCAAATCCGGCAATTCGCCTCCTCGAAATTATTGGGCTCACCTCTTTCATTTAGCTTAAAACCAAAATGTGCCCAGCGCGGTGCGGTTGTGTTCAGCTTTAGTGGTAGTTCAGTGAACTACCACTAAATAAATGCTGTTAACGACTGCTCTTCATGAAACGCAACCGCAAAGCAATGACAATTACATTTTCGTGCTCATTGTGACGTTTCACCTCTCACTCCGCTGCAAATATTATAGCCTAGTTATTTGAAACAGCCTTCCTCACGTAGCAAAATTAGCTTCAATACTCAATTAATTCAGTTAAAAACGTACAAGGACGATTTATTTCATTTTCAAACGTTAAGATGCAATAGGAGAACAGATTTTTAGCCATGCGTTTTAATGTGCATATTCTAATTAGGAAGTATGGATGGAAATGAGAAAAGTCGACTTACAAAAATTAGTAAGAACACACGCTTCAGTAATAACATTTAACACACGCTTCAAATAACAACATTGCGAAATTACATAACGGTGCATGGGTGCAAAACAATTGTAAACTAGGTTTAAACATACTGAAATTAAGAAGCAAATAAGTTTCAGTAAATGATCTGCACCTATAACTTCCCACAGAGCTGTCAAACGCTCTTCTGCACCATGCACTAGACATCCTGACTGATGGAATTGGACAATCTGCATGGTTTTTGTTGAGACGTTTCTAACATTGGCGTAAAAATCCCTTATTCAGATTGAAAACATGATTTTGGAATCAAAATTGTGTGTAAAAAGTTTCCTTAAAAGTAATTGTGATCTGGCTCAAATAACCGCGATCAGGAAATTATCTAATAATTGCGACAGCCCGAATGCCACCCTTGAATTTCAACTTGCCACCCCCTGTAAAATTTTCTAGAAACGCCACTGTGTCCAGCACAGCCACCGGATCGCAAACCTATTGAGCTTTTGTGGGAGCAGCTTGACCGTATTGTACGTAAGAAGTGCCCATTAAGCCAATCCAACTTGTGAGAGGTACTTCAGGAAGCATGGGGTGAAATCTCTTCAGAATACCTCAACAAATTGACAACAAGAATGTCAAAGGTCTGCAAGGCTGTAATTGCTGCAAATGGAGGATTTGATGGCGAAAGCCATTTTTGAAGGACAATTATTTAAATAAAAAAAATCATTATTCTAATCTTGTCAATTACTATATTTCCTATTCATTTTGCTATATTTCTTATTCAAACTCATTTCATGTATGTTGTCATGGAAAATAAGGAAATTTCTAAGTGACCCCAAACTTTTGAACAGTAGTGTATAGAATTAACGGCGCGGTCAAATTAGGGTGTTCAGACTCAGTATAGGAAATACGGTAGCCTCAGCTCTGTGACTGGCCCAGGGACTATATTATATCAATAGTGTGACTTAAGCCTCAGCACATGGGTCTCTCACAAAACACATTACATATCCTGGGCAAACAGCTGCTAATTCTGTCCTCTGCCCCCAACATAACGTACAGACTATGACAGACACGAGTCACTGCAATGAAGAGATATCATGGGGACAGGAGAGACAGAGAAAAGGAGTGAGACAGAGTCAAAGACAAAATAAAACTCCAAACAGGAAGGGCTACCATTCTGAGCTTGTGGAATGCAGCAATATTAAAAGAAATTGAATACAAAAGCTAAAAAAAAACAAACACAGGAAACCAGTCTGGGCGCCATAGTGAGTTACAAAGAAAAGAAGCACATGTTCCAAACAAGGGAAAACCTTTTGTGATTGTGAATGTGAAAAGCACCCATACTTTGATGCTAACCATTCATTTCTGTAACACTATAAAAGCAGTGAGCATGGATAGCTCTTAACATCCACTGTCCCATTTGGAGACTCATTGACTCAGGCTCTGGGGCTGACTGATTAATATTCCAACCACACATTGTGAAATTCAAGACCAGTCATTACTCTTGGCCTGGCAGTAAGTGGCCTGTTAAGACTGCCCGCACCCCAGTGACAGATAACATGCGTAGGGGCTGGCGCAAGCATATCAATCGATCCACATGTGAAGAGAAACTGGAGATGCTCACAATGTCAGATTCGAAGAGCTCAAAGCGGGTGTATAGAGAAATCAAAATAAAGCCTTTAAAATAACGTAGATCAATAAAAAAAGTAATGATTGATTGAAAATCTAAAAATAAAAATGGACAAAAAAGCCATTGAAATGTTATTTAATAATTAAAAAAAATGGGAAAAAAAATACATCTGCAGTACTTTGGTAATGCACACACAAAGCAATTTTGGCATCAACATGACAATGCATGAGCAGAAAAAAACAATACCTAAAATATGACAATGGTTCTTTCAATTCATGGAGCTTCCACAAATCTTGGGGCCCTTATTAAAATCAGCAACATTATAAATCCATTCCCAGGATATTTTAGCCCAAAACTGGTTGCTTCTACCAGGAGGCCGACACTTGTCCAAAAGTGGAACTTACTGTAAGTCAATGACCCAAAGCACACAACAAAATGGTTAGATGACATAAAATCTACATATTGCAATGGCCATCTTAATCTCCAGACTTGCAGCGCTGTGTGCATGTGTGTGCAATAAACCCTCTGTATGGACACAGCAAAGAATTTAACTCTAATGAACACAAATTCATGTTAATTTCAGTCAAATAGTAAATCATAATTTAGTTTTAACAAGGTTTTGTGTGGAAATAGCCAGTTTGGATCAATCTCCCCATTTGAGCCAAGCACGAAATGCATAAAATGACAAATAGCATGAATCTGGCAAGTGAAAACAGAGCAAAACAAAACAGAGCAAATCAGAGCATAACTCTCACAGCTCTGGACTGAAAATATATTGCTTTGATATTACAAAGACAAAATTTACATTTGCAGCCAGACGAAAGAGCACATTAGCCACTAGACCAGAAGACACATCTAGTTTCATAATTGCATTTGTAAGAACAGAACATGGCTATCATTTACTGAGGCTACTCCATGATACATCACTAGCCATAATTGTGAAAATAAATAATATCCCAAGAGGCCAAAAGAATACAATCAATACAATCCAGTTCACTCCTACTGGGCTAAAGCTTGGCCAAAAGCTCTCTTCTACTTTTGCGTACATTACAGATCAGATATTTCAGATCAAAGATACACATCCTTTGATCCTGCTAACTGTACCTAACAGACAAAAGCTATGGAATATTCTACACTACAAACTCACTAAGGGTTTTAGTATATGTAAAAGCCTGGAGACGGGTCAGCTGTCTCCACAACACTCCATTTAGAAACACATATTTTGTCAACAGAATTACAGTTAACCATTACTAGTTGGTTGCAACTTGAAAAGCTATCAGGTTGGAGAAGGACTATTACTAGGTATTGAACTAATTCAGGCCTGAGGTAAACAATCTACTAACTCTTAACTCTGAGTTATGATCTGACGGAAAATGAACAGCTGCGGGACCAGTTATGGTTGAAGACCGTCAGGAAAACAATGTAACTACCAAAACCTTTCTAAAACAAAAGAAGCAAATATCATGAGTTTCAATATTGGTTATAAATATTTGTTTTGGTAATTTATTCTGCATTACAAACTGCCAACAACTTTTTCCAACTGGCTTTGATGGTATAACAGCACCTACTACAGATGTGAAACTTTGAAGAATATTCTCATAAACGCTGGGAAACCCATCCAACTTTGTGTGTATGGGTTTATTGCTCGGTTGTCAATGTAATTGTATAACAAATATAACTACTCTTTTGTGTCAAGTAGATGGTCTCCATCAACAATGAAATCGATGATGACAGTGTGACGCTTGCTACAGAGTTTATAGTATGGTATAATATATAAATAACATTATATATATATATATATATATATGGTCAAAGGTGAATTAACATTGACCCAGCCAATTCCGTAACACAAAATTCTAATACCATCACAGATTTAACCGTCAGTGTAGCCATTCCCCCGTTTAACCTGAGTTACCCAACTCAATGTTGACCTAAACTTCCCAACCCCAGACGCCAGGGCAGAGAGTCATCCAGCTAGCCTATCACATAGGTTCCATCTCTGTTGACCTTATAACTGAATATCATGGCCACAACCCAGAACATTCTCCACAGAGACCCAGGAATTGAGAAAACCTTCCCAAATATCCATCAAACCTTAACTTATCATTATACTTTGTGACAACCTCACATTTGATGCTTAGTAAAGGAAAACAAATGGCAAAATGTTCCTTATTTTCTGGACAGTAGCTATTCCCAGTGAAGCAAAGGAACCTGGGCCCTCATCTGAAGTTTCATCCCTTACCGGTCGATAGATGAATTTAAACTGATGTGTGTCCATATGGCCTAAAATGTCCCAGCTACTCTCTTCCATTACCAGGAGAAAGATGGAGAAACCTGTCCACGGGCTGGTGGCTCCATAAATACTGACTGCTAATCCCACTGCCATCTTATTTTCTCAAAAAACAATGAATGGCTCCACAGTACAGAAATACAATGCATTATGCTCGCAGAGAAACGTCACACAGGCAATTCAGTAGAATACAAACAGTAATACTTCACTGCTGAAAAAACAGCTGCAACTGTACTATACTACTGACTTCTGGGTAGAAAAATATTCAAATCAGAATGGGAAGAGATTTATTCAAAACACTGGTCTCTGCTGTGTGTCAGTAACAAATTCCATTAAAGCGAAGCCTAGCGGTGACATGGGGAGTGATGCAACATGCAGAAACACTAAACTGTCTGTTTCCCTCATTCCTAAAGCACTTGTTTGTTCAGCTGAGGGAAGAGATGCTGTTGTGTCGACATTTGAAATTCAAGGCATGTGAATGGAGGGATGAGAGTAAGCAAGGAGTTAGAGTCAGGGAAGATATTTACTCACCGGCCACTTTATTGGTCACACCTGCTCGTTAATGTAAATAGTCAGACAGTGAATCAAGTGGCTGCAACTCAATATATTAAGCAGGCAGACATGGTCTGTTTAGTGGTTGTTCGACCAAACGTAAGAATCTGCGAAGATGCGTTGACCAAAGCGACTCTGACCATGTTGGTGCAGGGACGCGGTGGTTCCGGCACCTCAGAAACAGCTGACCTCCTTCGATTTTCACACACTAGTCTCTCGAGTTTATAGAGAATGGCGCTATAAACAAAAAAGTGAGAGCGCGGCAGTTCTGTGGGCAAAAACTGATTGGTTCAAGCTAACAGACAGGACACAAATACTCAAATAATTGTTCTACAACCGTGGTGTGTAGAAGGTCTTCTCTGAATGCGCACCTTGAATCGAACATTGACTTTTTCTTGAAGGCAAAAGGGGGTCCTACAAAATGCTAGATAGGTGTCCCTAACAAAGAGGCCGATGAGTATATTTGTGTAGGGCAGTGCTTCTCTATACTAGCCAGTTTTGTTTTTGCCCTCATACTCGCACACTTGACCAATGAACGTAGCATTAGCCTAGGAATGAGTCAGGTGTATGAGTCAATGGCAAACCCAACAAACTGTTCAGACTTTGGAGTGCCAGGATCAGGATTGGGAAACACCGGTGATGTGCCTGGATCAGGATTGGGAAACACCGGTGAAGTACCCGGATCAGGATCAGCGCTAACCGCACTGCAGGTTCACATTTCACCAACCTGGTGCAGACTAACAAAAAGAAAAACTAGACAAGCCTAGTTTGGCCGGGCCCGAATAGAAGTGATTGTGGTGAACAAGGAAGGGGGTTTGAAGAGTAGCTATTTATGGGCCAATGCCAGCTTTGTTGTGAGAAGTGGCCAATGCTCTGTTCCTGTGCTAATATGAAACCTAGTGTTTGGAACTCCATTTGCAAATCAAAAATGTACATTTAACGCGTTAAATTAGAAACTAATTACTGTAGATGGCTAGCTAAAAGCAAAAGTACCTATAATGAAAACAATGACCATCAAATAGTTATTTTCGACTTTCATAATGGTTTGATTTCAGGCAGCTATATTCACTAGTTCTATTAAAACAGTTTAGATGAAGAACGTAAATGTAAAGACTAATTGTCTGTATACAACTCTAAGAATATCAGAGATATACAGATACTACTTGTTTGTCAATCAACATAATATTTTTGTTGTTACTTTTTCACGTAGTTAATGTATTTCTTCACAAAGTTCTATCAAGCTCATTAGTTGGGAGAAAGCAATGTTTTGTTGCCCTCACTCTAACCTGCTCTTCCGGTATGAAAGCAGAGTTTCAAGACAAACAGTCCAACACTTCAAGCGATTTATGATATTAGACATCTCAGTTGCAGTTCGTCCATCACAACATCAAAAAAACTGCACTCAGTCCAGCAAAAAGATAGCCGCAAGAGTATAGACTCAGCTGGCAGTAAACTCTGTGTGTGTAGAGACTGCTGCTCTGACCACTAAGCCACACAGTAGCGTAGAGTGGTGTAACATCTTAATTTTCTGTCAAGTGGATCAGTTGGGAGAGAGAAATGTGTTTCATTGCCCTCACTCAAAACTGCTTTTCCCGGGTGAGAGAGCAGCGTGTTTCAAGACAAGCGTCTAACACTTAATGATTTACAGTGTCAGACATTGTAGTTGCAGTTTGTCCATCGCAACATAACCATAAACTGTTTTACTTTTGGCTTACTATATGTAGCTACAGAAGCTTGTAGCCAGTGAAGTTTTAGTTTATCCTCAACTAATCCTAGTTCGCTTTGGCCCAGGTCGGATTCAACTGCCGGCCTCCTGTGAGGCACACTGCATCACTAACCACCGTGCTATTTAACAATGGGGAAACAGTCAGTAATTCACTCACTCAGAGACATTCGCTCTTCTTGTCCGGCTCCGCTTGCGCGGTCCTGCAAAAAGACCTACAAACACAATAAAACAAGTACAATTTGTCTTTGTCCTTTTGGGTTAAGTGATATTTTTGTGGTGTTGAGTCCGGCATTTTAACTCCACAGCAGATCTCTGCTCTCACTGTCTTGTTGGGGCCTGTACCTGAGCACACATGGTACATTTTCATCCATAAGCATTTAACTACTTAGAAATTATACCCATTTTGGAGATTAACAATATGTACAATGGTCAGGTATATTACTTGTTTGCTTATTCTTTGAATGCAATGATTGCCAGAAGTATGTGACCCATAGACATTACCAGACACTAGGTATATTTCCTAGTGATGTTCTGCCAGGTTTACAGTAGCCATCTTCAGTTTTGTTGTTTTAAGGGCCTTTTTCACTACAGTCTTGTCTTCTGCATGTGAACGGCATGCTCTGTTGGATTCAGTTCAGGTGACTGACTTGGCCAGTCAAGAACATTCCATTATTGGGGCCCCAAAAACTCAGTGGTATCAATGACATCGTGTTTGTGGTAATTGTCCAGTTGCATGATGAAGCGGCGCCCAATCATTTTAAGCACAGGGTTGTATTTGAGCAGACAAGAGGTCTCGGTCAGCAGTTACATCATCAATGAAGACCGGTGAGAATTTCTAGCAATAGCCATACTGTACATGCCCAAAACATAACACCCCCAACCATATAAAATAGATGAGTTGGTAAGCATCTCAATACCTTTGTCTACAACTCTGCATATACTTTTATATTACCGTATAAGGCACAGTTGAAAAAATTCTGTTTTTGAGGGCAAGTAGGTTTATTGCCTCGTTCTCTCCAGCCTCTGTAGTTTATCTTCCAAAGACTATGCCTTATGTTGCTGATTGGACTGTTTTTCTTCATTACTTTGAGTATTCTTTGATCATCCACTGCCTTCTTTGGTATACCAGTCATTGCTGATCATATCAGGGTTTTAATTTTTACATTTAAAATTTTCCAACAGTCCAATTTGGTACAAAGTGTGAATTTTTGGTAGCATGTGATCGATTTCTTCTGATTTATCCATCTCATGACAGCCAGATTGACACGCATTGACATTTATTTGGTCCTCATGTTGTCAGACACCAGCAACAGACTCCAAATGCAAAGGACAATGCCTAGAATCAAGACAGGACATACATAGCTTTCCTGTGCATGCATTGATGATGTAAACAGACAACCTCCAAATGACACTGGGGGCACTGAACATCAGCTAGTCCTAAAGATCATGAAATTAGCATATTAACCAGGGTATTGGGCAGTGCAATGTTCCACACAGTCTCCAAAAAATGATGTCGCTGTTGAAAATTGTGGCTCCAAAAACAATTTGGTAGAGGGCACCACACACAATATTAAATCAATTATAGCCGATAGCTGCTGAAGAGTGTGCCACATTGCCAGTAGAACATGCAATTAGTTTAGCGCTGGCTACAAGGAGCATTTGCTGGAAGTAACCTTCTGCAAAAAAACTGTGTAACTAAGTACTAGCTCTGGTGTGCCAATAAATGTGTCCATTACATTTCACATTATTTTCTAAATTCAACAAAATATTACTGGTTCCACAATAATGAAAATCCAGTAGCAAGGTGTGGCCTTGTAACAAACTGCCCTGCCTTTAAGTGGAAACATCTTTATAGGACTAAACTTTCTTTAGAATTTCACTTTTCTTAGAATAAATTGGGGAATATTTATAAAGTGCAAGCCTGCTAAAATGTACTTGGCAGAAACATGCTCATAAAAAGCTCTGTTTTGCGAAAACTGGATAGTAAGAAAGATGTCAGTTTAAAAAATAGGCATTTACAAGTTCACAGCCAAAACTAAAAGCACAAAAAAACTGATTCTTAAAACTCCAACAAGCCTGAAGGGTATATATTTCTTCAAATGTCACAGCGAATCGCAATGTTAAAAAAAAAACACAGTTTGATGATGTCATTGCATATAACATACACTGTATATTGTTTTCTACAAAACAGAAATGTGGTGTTTACACGTAGAGACTGGCACTGAAGACAATGATAGTGTCTTAGTAATCACACTGTACCACTCATCTCTAAATTAAAGTTACAACAGTACAGGAGGTTGGTCCAGTACTAATGAGCTAGAGTTTGATCATTAAAAACAAACTAGCATCGAGGTTGAGGTGTTGTACTTGACAATGAGACTCAAAAACTAGATACAACGCAGGATTTTGCTGGCTAGTGGTGGCAAAATGAGACCTCCCAGAACCATATTTGTTTAGCCTTGACTAAACAAATACGACAAAGTGAACACACAACATTCTAAGCCATAGCCTACGGGTGAACATATTTCATTGTGTGACAACAGACAAGCCACTATCAAAGCTCTAAAAAAAATAAATAAAAAAAAAATAGAATAACCACTTTTTTTCAACTGAGAACATCTGTGTGCATGTCATGTGGCACAGTAACAACACCCTGTGTTCTTCCTCTTTCTTAGTCCTCGTTTTCTCAAAACCTCATTTCCTTGTGTCACATAGCGGTTTCTCCATTGTGATCCGCTGATGACTACTAAAATTTGATTTCTGCCCCCCCCCCCGAATCTACCTCACTCACTGATCTGGATGAAAACACCTTGTGGTATTCTCTCTGAACCTTTTTTACTTGAAACCTATACAGGTTACATCAGGAAATAGAAATATATTTAAAAGACCTTTTAAAAAATGTATCAGTGGTGTGTGAGTGTGCGTCTTTACATTATTATCACGATAATTCTAATTCTATTAATTAAGTCTACTGATTGTGATCAACCAGTCAAAGCCTATATTAACCTACTGTACCACTGAGAAATCGCAGTGTCGTATCCCAGACTTCTGGCTTCCCTCCTCCTCTCTAATGCACAGTTTCACCTCAACAGGACCTCACAAGGTCTAGCTAATCCAACTGACTGTTATTATTGTTCTGAAGCAGAACAGAACAGAGGACATCGACCTACCTTGCATGGAAGCAACATCCTAATGATATCAAGATACCATCTGTGGAAGCAACCACAATCACCAGTGATTACACACAACACGTCTGTCTGTCTGTCACTGTCCTCAGGGAAATGCTGAATTGTTATGAATTATGAAGTCAAAAAGTATCAGGCGGCAGCAGCATATCCACGTGCACTTACACTGGTACACAGGTAGGGTCTATGTTGTCATTAACACACATTCGCTTCCTTAACATCTTGAATCCAGGAAATGTTGTCAGGCAAGTGGTTAAGTCAAATAGAATTAACACCCAGAAACGGTATTCAAATTGTATACCATAATATCTAGTCCTCCTTTCCATATGAACGAAATCATTACTACGTCCACCCGTTAGCCCCTAAATAGTGGAAGTACATGACTTATTAACTTTGTAGTTTGTATGGGAGCATTTAAAACCATCAGTTATTGACATGCAAAATTAACATTGGTCACGTTATGGTATAGGCCAGCCAAGGCCTTCATAGACATTCCTAATCAATGAAGGGGAACTAGCTACAGACAATATAGCCACGTCAAAAAAAACGGATTATTATCTTTTAAATGGATTCAGAGTTTATATCAACATTCGACTGTGTCCTATGGCAAATGGAAACCTTGTCCTGCAAAATGTATACATCTAGCCGTTCCTAGTCAGAAACATGTTGCAACACTGTGTGAGTTACTGTATCGAACCTTCCACAAACGTATTAAAACATCTGGACTCCCACTGAAATATCATTACGGAAGAAACTGACGAGTAAGGATTGTGAATGACAACTAAAAATGCCCAATGGGTTCCACAGATAACACCATAAACATTCCAAGACACGCCGTGACAGCCAATTGACTGAACGGAGGTGGATTCTATTCAGCACTCAGGTTAGATAGCATTAACAGAGGCCCTATCCCCGGAGTTGCAAAATATT
Organism: Esox masquinongy; assembly: GCA_016801175.1. Classification (NCBI taxonomy): domain Eukaryota; kingdom Metazoa; phylum Chordata; class Actinopteri; order Esociformes; family Esocidae; genus Esox; species Esox masquinongy. The sequence continues at coordinate 1,694 of JACXGI010012604.1, read as the reverse complement.
ATTTCCCTAAAAGTAGCAGCGGAAATCGGATAGCACTTCGTGTAGAGCCAGATGTTTCCATTTCACCAGCAGGATCCCGCATAAATCGGGTTAAAGCTAAATAAGGAATATTTGTCAGTGTCCGGTTGTCACATTAACTTGCGGGACTGGGAGGGGACTTGAGCTAAACAATTTAGCTTAGCTAATAAACCGGCTACAGAATACAAACAAAAGCATAACCTACCCAGAAATTCTCTACGAAGAAGGGCGTTATCATCTTGATTTCTTCCTCTCTCTCTGCAAGCCTTAGTTGTAATTTAATTTAAATTCTCGCAGTTGCTCCACCGTCCTCCCCCCGTTTCTGTTGTGTCTGCTTTTCTCTCCCTTTTCCTCCTCTCCTCTTTCTTCTCCCTCCCCACCTCAGACTCCACCTCCTTCAGATTGAATGCAGTTGCCTTTCGCTTTTGGCTTCCCAAATTCAGATAAAGAAACAGCGCCACTAGTGGCGGAAACAACAAAAGATTTGTTTTGCACTGATTCTAGACATGTTCTAGAATTCTTTAGGCCTTCTAATTCACTGTGATCCGGTTATCCAAAAGATATGTCTGACCTTCACTGTAGGCCAAGTTTGTGCAGTCTCTTTCTGGCAGTGGACTTGCACACACTAACATTATTTGTGGCAAGAAAAGCCTGTACTTTTCTTAGAGACATGTATGAGTATCTTTCCGTCAGCTCTTGGGCTTAATTTGGTGGGACGATCTGTCATATTTAGATTGCCAGTGGCAAGGAATTTTCGGAATTTGTAGATTACGTTTTAGACATCGGAATTATGTACTTTGAATTGCTTGGAAATGTCTTTGTGACCTGTCCCAAACTCATGGATGTCAGTCATCTTTCTTCTGAGGTCCTCGGATAGGTCTTTTGATCTTGGCATGATGTGTTTCAGCACGACCAAACCAGACCAAAGTTTTTAATCTTTATGGAAGGCTGGACCATCTAAAGTTACACTCCAATGATTTTGTGATCATTTGACCCTGGTTTAGGTATACCTGATTCAAATTTTAGCCATTTTATGTGATGGTAAACATAGGGGTGTACTTACTTTTCCACATAATGTAATTACATTTCTATTTATTTTAATTTCATAAATGGGTCCAAAGTCATTTTTTGTGAGATTTGTTAAATGAGGTTAAATTTGGAACCCTGAAATGTTCCACACACACAAACAGGTTATTTCACCTAATGAAATTCATAGATTAGGGCATAATGAATGGATGACAATTGACTGATATCCGTATGGGAACTGTAACTCAGTAAAATCTTAGAAATTGTTGCATGTTGCATTTTTATTTCAATTTGGTGTAGATACTTTATGAAAGTGTGCTGACTGGCTTGGTAAAATGGTAGCTGGTTCCAAACTTAAGCCTACTCATCATGACCAGGCTGATACCCGTGTGTCATTTAAATGTAAGCTTGCATGATCAGGCGGCTATGAGGGGCTAATGTTTGTATTCAAATATACAGGTGCTGGTCATAAAATTAGAATATCATCAAAAAGTTGATTTATTTCAGTAATTCCATTCAAAAAGTGAAACTTGTATAATGTATATATTCATTCCACACAGACTGATATATTTCAAGTGTTTATTTCTTTTAATTTTGATGATTATAACTGACAACTAATGAAAACCCCAAATTCAGTATCTCAGAAAATT
>JACXGI010012603.1:0-22327 GCA_016801175.1 Esox masquinongy | reverse complement strand
CTCCTCTAAAGTCTTCCTCATCTCCCCTGTCGTCTCTCCCTCTTCTCCTCTAAAGTCTTCCTCATCTCCCCTGACGTCTCTCCCTCTTCTCCTCTAAAGTCTTCCTCATCTCCCCTGACGTCTCTCCCTCTTCTCCTCTAAAGTCTTCCTCATCTCCCCTGACGTCTCTCCCTCTCTCTCTTCCAGATGTGCACCCCAGCTAACACACCGGCGACCCCGCCTAACTTTCCCGATGCCCTCACCATGTTCTCCCGGCTGAAGGCCTCGGAGAGCTTCAACAGCAGCAGCCCCATGGCCTCCACGGCGACCTCCCCCCCTCCTCCACAGGCCTGCTGGGGCGTGCCCCCACCCCCCATGCCCATGAGCGGCCCACAGGGTCAGGGACTCTGGACTCAGGGGCAGCCCCCCTCGCACCCTGCCGCCTGGCCCACGGGGGTCAACGTTAACCCCCACAACCACCCACACCCAGCTGCCGAGCAGAAGGCAAGCGTGGCCATGGAGGCCGAGAGATGAGGGGCGGAACCGTACAGCTCAAGGTGGGGGGGGGGGGTCTCCAGTTGAGGACGGGAGGGTGGAGACCAAGAGCTACACAAACCAAGAAACCAAGGAGACCATGAAATTAAATGAAAACGATAAAATGAAAAAGAAGCGCACACAAATGGTAATAAGAAGAGAGCAACTGAAATGGTTACGGTTGACGTTCCCTCTCTCAGCATAGATAAATGTATGAAACAAAAAATCGTCATGCCCAAGGATTATACTTGTAATGTTTTCTGAGACAAGGACTTCAACGGCAGTTTCTTCTCTCTTTTTTTCTTCTCATCTTTTCATCTGTCCATCCAGTGTTTTTCCTCTACTGGGGACCTGTGTTTGTGCTGCATGGGGAGAGAGGATCTGCCAGAGCAGTGTTTTACTCCAGTACACTAATCACAAACATGTGTCAGTGTGCAGTGTATAACTAACACACACACACACACACACACACACAGCGCGCGCGCACAGACATAAACACCCACATAGACATTCAACTAGCGATTAGAAGAAGCAACAACATAATTTTCATTGCCCATCGCAAGGTGGACTCTTCTTACCTCACCTTGTGGTCACCTGAGTTTTTTCAGCCTATCAGGGATTCTGAACTGTTTGACAACGCAGGACATTTTTTTAAACCAATTGTGATTTTTCAGCTCTGGTATTAGCTCATAATAATGATGATGATGATGATGATACTGTTCACTGCTATAGCTTTTTTTTTCCTACAAGGGGTGATGTCTTATTGACCTGGACTGGAAGATCGATGCAATGGTTTTCAGATTTGGGTATTATATATATATATATATATATAAATCATGGTTTGATATATTATAGTTTTCATATTTCTTTTCTTGGTGGGAGGGATGGGGCCAGGGTTTGGGAGTATTTGTTGGTGGGCAGGATATATGTTGTGTTTGGGAAGAGCCAACCGGAGAGGCTAAAAATAAAGCTAGAGAAAGACCAGACTACTATCTACAGAAACTATTTGTAAAGCAGAACTTGCCACTTTGCATGATGTGTTTATAATGTATACCATCTTTTGTAGCAAACATACATGAAACTGAGACGTGTTTCTGGCTGTGTGGACGGGATACTCCATGTTCCATCCCTTACCTCTGATATAGCATTTGTAAAGCAGCATTATAGAACTGATCATTATCACACGTGCTGTGGTCCAGCCTGTAGTAGGGTGTGGAAGGCAATATTCACATGCAGGGTTGCCCTTATTCAGTTCTGTTGTCCTTGGGTTGTTTATACTGAAAGAATAAAAGAATATAAAACCCAGAAATATTTTTTAATGTTAGTTGATTTTTTTTTTTTTTAGGACAACCTAGAAGAATAATAGAAGGTGATGACAATAATAATAATAAAACCATCTTTAATTTGACTAAAAGCATTTTTCAGTTCATCCCTTTCCAGCATTTTGTTTGAATCTGAGCGTCTTGGGATATGAATGAGTTCTCATGTATGTTTCCACCCCCATATGACTGTGTTGATACACCAATCCCACAATATTTGTGGACTACCTGATAATTAACTTATCATTTTTTGTGTTCCTAAATAAATGTTGTATGTCGACCGAAATGATATGAAGTGTTTTTTGTGGTGACTGAATGGATTTAAGCTGGTGACTGAAGAGATAAGAGTTGGAGGGAGACCCACAGAGATTCAAGGGAGGACGCAATGTTTTTTTTGTATAAGGCTTTTCTACCCTCCTAATAAAATATATTTGAAACGTGAGGCAGCTTGGAATGTAAATGGTGGAAACGCTTGTGGGTGAATCCTAATGACACGCCTGGATACTCCAGAGAGCAACAGGGTTTAAATCCACCAGACCAGTGTCAGACAAAAACACTCCTACCTCCAGTTTAACCAGTAGGCTGCTGCTGGTCCCCTCATTCTGGTGTGACAGTTATGCTGACTGGGTGCTGATGACTATGTTTAGGTTGTCCTGCATGTGAGGTCATCAGGGTGGTGAGGAGGCGGGGTCGTGACCATAGAGATGGGTAGAGGATATGTCGACCATAGTATCTATTCCTTCAAAATTATAGAGATGGATAGAGTACTCAACCTTCTTGTTTTAAGATGACAGTCATCTTTGAGGACTTCCATCATTTAAAAGTAATCAACTGTGTGGGCCTTCCAGTTGGTTAAGAAAGGACCTTGAAGATGCTCTCTGATGCAGGGATGCAATGTTTGTCCCAGTCCATGCTTCTGACAAATGGTTAAGAAGCTACATTTTGTAAGTTTTTATTTTCTCAAATGCCTGTTTTCTCTCCTTCCCATTTTGCGACGTCCAATTCCCAAGACCTTGTTTCCAAGAAAGTGAAAGGTAGTCTAAGATTGAGACGTGCACTTCTATGCACGTCTCCCCAAGTCGTTTTGCCTGTTATAACGTAACTTGCTGAACCAGGAAGGATTTGCCAGTGCTGATGTGTTTGGAGGAGAGCTCATTTTCAACAACTGAAATTGACATAGCAGGCACCCAACCTACCAAAAGCAGCATGTCCTACATCCAACATCCAACCTGGATGGTGCTGAGCCAATCTGAACCTCCATTGGGAGACCCTGGCCCCGTCAGTATGCCGGAACCAGGACAAGAACCTGGGTTCTTAGATTTATTTTACTACCGTCCTAATAGAAAGCACAACATACACACCTACTGTTCCGGTCCAACATAGTTAGTGTTGATCTGAAGCAAGAGAGGGAAACACGGACACATCAAAAGAGGAGGTTTGACAAAGACTGGTTTAGAGAGAGCCAACATTTGTACTTCTATTTGATAAAGGGTAGGATTAACGTCTCTTTCCCTCCCAGAATTAAATAGTTGTACATGTACACCCACACACACGCATACCAGCTGTTTCCAGTACACCCAAACACACTCGTCACAAAGAGGGCCGGGTCACTGGGTTCTGAGTGTGTCCCAGCTCACCGCTGCATGCCTCACACGCTCCTCAGCAGGAAATGAGAGTGAAGGCCTTTGATTGGTGTGTGCCCTGCCCCTCCCCACACCATGGGGTGTGTGTGTAAATGTCGCTGTTTGTGTGCGAGGATGAAAGCACTGCCAGCTTGGCACTGGGCACTAAGGCTGTAGGAGCAAGCATGGTAGCCAGGCGGGCTAATTGTAATATAACGCTCTCACGCGTGTATACATTCACGCACGCACACACAGACACCCATTAAAAGGCTAGCTGTGAATTTGTAGATTTGTAAAGAGTTTTGTATTGCATGTTTTTCACACATGCATACACACCCACGTACGCAGGCACGTGTCCACTGCATAGTGTATCACAGTACAATGTGGTGCAGTGTAGGTAGCTGACCAAAATTCAGTCCCATGACAAGCCTTGTCTGGTACCTGACGACGTCCATTAAGGCTTTGGCTCAGTGCTCTAACATGGTCCAGACCACCCAGGCTGTAGAATTATTCAAGGATCTGTTGTAGAGTGGTCCATGGTGTGGAGATTTCCCATTCCACAGCGAACCACATTACACAGCTCATGCAGCAGTAGTCTCACACACACAAAGTATGTAGAATTTTAGGCTCAAACCTTAAGAAGTGTTTATGAAAACTGCATATAATATAATAATGACAAGATCTGCGTTGAACACACTGACTGTTGTTATTCTGTAGGCAAAAAATATGCGCACCCACCAAATTGAGAAAGCAGACAGTGTCTGACTGCTCTAGTCAGGAATGCTGGATTCTTAGCATACGCTTGCTTACACAGGAGCTGGCAGCTGGCACTGGCCCTCACTGAGGGCGCAGCTTCAGGCGCAGCAAGCTGCAATTCAACATAGATCTGGAATCAGCTTGCCCTCCCCCAATGTGGGAAACACAAAACGGACCTCATAGCAGTGTCTAGGGGTAATTGTATCATGTACTCAGTGGGCTAACCAGGCTTGAGAGGGAAAGGAGTGCAGGCAAGAGTAGAGGGAATAGTGGCATTGGATGCATTGGTAACTGGGCCCCTGCCTCTCTCCGGGTGAGGCTGAGGATGGTTGGTTTCTTATTGAAGGGCCATGAGTTAGCAAGAAATGAGACAAATGTTAACACACCAGGCTGGGAGGGATGACGATTAATCCATGAAGATCTATTACAACTCTCGCGTTTTTCTCACGATTTTACTGTTTTATAGTGTTAATACTTAGCCGAAGACAAGACTATATGCCAGAAGACTTCCTGTCGCACCTCTCTGCCATGCACTGACACATTATACCCATACAGACACATGCTAAATCAAAGGTACTAGCACTAGCCAGGATGCAAGTTATTAAAGCAAGACTCAATCGAAAAATACATTTCGAAAATCTATATAGTAAACTGAAATAAAATATTAGTAATTATTTAAATACAAAACAAAAAAGTGTGTTTTTTGTATTTCAGCAACTCGGACAAAACAGCCATCGAGCAGCAGGATCACAGGAACAACCCAACGCCATGAATACAGTAAGCAACTCAACCATAGTGCTTCAAAAACACTGCTTCCTTGCATCAGAGATTTTGCCTGAGGTCACTGTCCAGCCACAGGGTCAACTGGAGGGGTCAACTCTCCAGTCCTAGAGCTGTTTATATAAAACTGTGGTGGATCTGGTTTCTGCCTCTGCATCTGTCATCAGACTTCAGAAATGGAACACCTACATCTCAGGAAAGCAGTGTTCTTGAAGAATAATCTGAGATGGCCCCTAGTCTCCCACGCTTAGGATAACTTCTATTCTTGACACTAAAACTGGAACTAAATAACATACAAACTAAATATACAGTGGCCTCTGTTGTTATTGGGACAGTGGAGGGAACAAAAGTTTGGGGGTTTTATACATTGTCCTTCTATTTCAGGTCAACAAGTGTATTGGGATGATTGGCTTGTAAGTATTTCTGCACTGAAAAAGGGCGGAAAACCTGCTGTGCTTTGGGCAACAGAGGTAGATTGTAGGCAAGTTTGCTTGTTAAATTCGTTACGTATTTTCATGAACTGAAGTTTGCCAGACTAAAGCAAACACAAGTTATACTAAAAACTAGCTAATTAGCTGCTGTGGCTAATTGAGTAACTAGGCAGGCTAACTTATAGATATCAAGTAAAATATCTTAATATATTATAGTTTTAATATCTATGTGCCAGATGTGAGCTAGCTAACATGAGTTCTCAAAAAAGCTGATCCAAATGTGTTATTGCCAAGAAAACACATATAAGAAGAATGATATTCAACAATTTGGGGGCAGTATGTTAAAGACTTTTTGAAGTATTCCATTTATGTCAGACATAGTAGAGATGTTTAGGATGTTTCTTTCTAAATTTATCTGATTTAAGATAGCTAGCTAATTATGTCAATAACAGGAAGTGTCATTTAACATCCTATATGTTAGCACTCGTGTCTACAATACAGATTGAGTGACACATTGTTTTACATTATTAACTAAATATATAAACAACCCAAATCTCGCAGCAAGTCTCGTTCATCTGAATGAAACTATCGTTTTGTAAATAGGCAACATCTTGTCTGCTAAAGTACAATCAAATGCCTTAGAACTCATCGTGTGCTGCTTCATTACAGAGCAAGAAAATGACATGAAACAGATTGCCATAGCAACTAGGGTTTTTTCAGGGCCAAAACAGGAAAGTTACACAAAGTGTGACTCCTATCAGAAAAGAGAATACAATAGATAAAGAGCTTTTTGCTTGTTAAAGATGGACCTGTCCATTTCGCAGTGAAATGGCCATATATGATGCACCATTAGTGTGACATGTTTAATTCTCTACAGCCGCCGACACAGCAGCATCCTCTATAGCCAGCAGTAGACTGTACTCACTGGCTTGAAATGGACCCTGTGAACCTATAGAAAGATGACAATAAAACAAACCTTGAGATGGATCCTGTGAACCTATAGAAAGATGACAAAAACTGGCCTTGAGATGGACCCTGTGAACCTATAGAAAGATGACAAAAACTGGCCTTGAGATGGACCCTGTGAACCTATAGAAAGATGACAAAAACTGGCCTTGAGATGGACCCTGTGAACCTATAGAAAGATGACAAAAACTGGCCTTGCGATGGACCCTGTGAACCTATAGAAAGATGACAAAAACTGGCCTTGAGATGGATCCTGTGAACCTATAGAAAGATGACAAAAACTGGCCTTGAGATGGATCCTGTGAACCTATAGAAAGATGACAATAAAACTGACCTTGCAATGGACCCTATAAACCCATAGAAAGATGACAATAAAACTGGCATTGAAATGGACCCTGTGAACCTATAGAAAAATGACAACAACACTGGCCTTGAGATGGATCCTGTGAACCTATAGAAAGATGACAATAAAACTGACCTTGCAATGGACCCTATAAACCCATAGAAAGATGACAATAAAACTGGCATTGAAATGGACCTTGTGAACCTATAGAAAAATGACAACAACACTGGCCTTGAGATGGAGCCTGCAAACGTATATAACATGACAATAAAACCAGCCTTGAAATGGACCCTGTGAACCTATATAACATGACCACAACACTGGCCTTGAAATGGACCCTGTGAACCTATAGAAAAATGACAACAACACTGGCCTTGAGATGGAGCCTGCAAACGTATATAATATGACAATAAAACCAGCCTTGAAATGGACCCTGTGAACCTATATAACATGACAACAACACTGGCTTTGAAATGGACCCTGTGAACTTATAGAAAAATGACAACAACACTGGCCTTGAGATGGAGCCTGTAAACGTATATAACATGACAATAAAACCAGCCTTGAAATGGACCCTGTGAACCTATATAACATGACAACAACACTGGCTTTGAAATGGACCCTGTGAACCTATATAACATGACAATGCCCCATGCAGCTTCAGCCCTTCCATGGTCTGTTTCCTAAGTGGGGCACAAAAGGCTGGTTTATCGTGTCTCTGTTCTGTGGCGTTCCAGTGCTGCCCGAGTGAACACATTAGCACGCCTCTTAACACTGCAGATACAGACTGGATGGGGTTGGACAGACACATACACACATGCACACAGTAAAGTTCTAGACCACTGTAAAACGTGTCTGTGTACATTATTTGATCTGCTTAAGTCTTCCTAGAAACACAGGAAAAGGCCTTTGCTTTGGTGCATCAACATTAGATATTTTGATCTTGTAGATTTAATGTTGCAATCTGGTGTTTTTTTCGACTAAACGTAGTAGTTAATGTTGTGTGTATGTGTGTGTGTGTGTGTGTGTGTGTGTGTGTGTGTGTTTGTGAATGTGTTTGTGCATGGATGTTTTAGAGAACTACAAAAGGAAACAATGCCAAGGGTTGTGTGTGTACATACTGACACAATAGGACAGACAAAGCTAATAACAAAATGCACCAAAGAGCACATCTTTCTCTGTTCCTCTCTCCCTGTATCTCTCCCTCTCTTTCTACCTCTTCTATGTATCCCTATATCTGTGTGCTGTATCTCCCTGTATGTCTCTTCTATCTCCTGTCTATCCCCTCTCTCCTGATTCTCTCCCTATCCCCTCTCCCTGTATCTCTCGTTCACTTCTTCTGTGTGTGTAATAAAGCTACACCCCCTTGCAAACTGACAACATGCACATTCCACCCTCCCCCACCAAAATCAGTCACTCAGACCTCTGATTTAGACATTCAGCTCTGCCTCAGAAAATAACATTGCCGACTTGTTTAACATGGCAATTCCCAATCTGCGAACAATGCTGCACTATAGACAGTGTGTGTGCGCGCGCGCGTGTGTGTGTGTGTGTGTATATGGTGCAGTGGACCAATCTGTCCGCCACCAAGCCTGCTATGATGACATCACTGCAGCTGACGTTACGCTAGCCAACGTGCTGGAGGGAAGACGGCTGCTCTTCAGAGTGAATGAGGAACAGAATGAGGGAAATATGAAAGGGAGGGATAAAGACAGAAAAAAACAGAGGGGGTGGTGAGATTGTGAGGAGATTGATAAAGAGAAGGTTTAAGAGCTGGGGGGTCTAGATGCCAGCTGCTCTCCACTACATGGGAAGTAGCCTCACAGTTTTAATACAAACAAATATTAAGAACACCCACACAACACACACACACACACACACACACACACACACACACACAACACAGCACACACAACATTCACACACAACACGCAAATGAGTAAATTCAACTCTGAGGCGGAACAATTCTGTGGCCTAATCCGGCCATGACGCAGTCCTCCAGAGTCCAGATAACTGTATAACACCATCAGAATCTCCTTTGAGAAGGACTGACTCAGTGGGACATCTGGAGTTTTTCGTTTATAAGGCCAGCCCAAATCTTAGCTTCATGACCACATCCTGGCTCAATCCTAACCCTAACCATAACACTACCCAGGTGTATAGTATTTAGACAGTGCACTGCTTGGATACTTCTCTACATGTTAAGTGTCCCACCCTGGGTTGTAAACACATACTGGCATACAGTCATGTGAAGTGCACCCCCTCAAATTTGTCGGTTTATTTATGTTTGGAAATGTATGTAACACTACTTACAGTTAAAGGTAACCAAATTTTACAAATCATACTGAAACATTGTACTTATTTTATTTGTCAAAAATCTATAGAAATGCAATTTCACAGAGCAGAAAAAGCAAACACACCCCTAGCTTCAATAGATGCTGTTGTCCCCTTTGGCATAAATAACCATCTAGCCATTTCTTGTAACTGTCTATCAGTCTCTTTCAGCAACTGGTAGTGATTTGTGCCTACTCTTCTTTACAGTACTGCTTCAACTGTCTCATATTCGAGGGCTTTCTCACATGCACAGCTCGCTTTAAGTCCTACACAGCATTTCAAAAGGATTGAGACCTGGGCTTTGAATCGGACGTTCCATAACCCTTCATTTCCTTTTTTTGAGAAATTCTGTTGTAGCTTTTTCTTAGGTGTTTCAGATCACTGTCCTGTTTCAAGATCCATGTTTGGTTCAGCTTTTTGACCGATGGCCTCCCATTCTCCCCAAGATTTCTCTGGTTGAATATTGAATTCATGGATGACTCAATTATAGCAAGTTGGCCAGACCTTGAGGCAGCTCCAAACAATAATGCACCACCTCAGTGCATTAAGGTCGGTAGAAGGTTCTTCTGTTCAGAGGTAGTGTTTTTTTTTGCCAAATATGGCGCCTGGCATTTGACTCATCTGTCCAGAGCACAGTATTCCAGTAGTTTTGGACTTCACCTAGGTGTTGTCCGCAGTTGTGTCTTGATATTTCTTTTGAGAGCAGAGGGTTTTTCCTTTCTGAATTCCTATGTAAGCTGAGTTTGTGCAGTCTCTTCCTGACAGAGACTCATGCACTTCGACATTGATTGTGGCAAGAGGCCTGTAGATCCCTTGATGTTACCCTGGGGTTCTTATGTACTTCTAGAAGCATCATTTGGTCAGCTCTTGGCATAAATTTGTTGTCCATTTATAGATAATCTGTCGAACAGTGGAAAGATGTACCTCAAATTTTTTGGAAATGGCTTTGTAACCCCTCCCAGAGTCATGGGCATCCATATTTTTTCTTCTGAGGGCCATGGGTAGGGCTTTTGGTCTTGATGTGTTAACACCCATGTGGTTAAGACCAGACCTAGTTTCTAATCTTCATAGAAGGCTGGACCCTCCCAAGTTACTTTGTAATGATTTTCTAATCATTTGCAGCTGTTTTGGTGCACCTGTTGCCATTTTATGTGATGGTAAAAGTAGCATTGTACTAACTTATTCTGCATAAGGAAATTGCATTTCTCTTTATTTTAATTGCATAAATATTTTCAAAGTAATTTTTTTGTGTTTTTTGTTATATTCGGCTTACCTTTATAAATGAGTGTGATTGGAATTTAGCTCAGATGTCCATAGGTGCAAATATGTATAAAAAATAAGACCAAATTTTCAGGGGTGTTCTTACTTTTTAATATGACTTTAGTTGCTCTCTGTCACTCCATCTAAGTCACATCTCATAGGAGAGTAGATGGAAGCTGCAGGAAATTATCCATGCTGAGAGATGCCTTGTTTGGTTGTTTGTGTGCGTGTGTGTGTTGTGTGTGTGTGTGTGTGTGGACCTCCTGTGGGAGGATACCTTAACTAGGATCATGTCACCTGGGAGAAAGAAGAGAATAGAGAGAGAATGGAGTGAGAGGAGTGAGCCAATCAAGGAAGAGTTGGAACTAGAATAAAATGAGAGAATCAATGTTGGGATGTCGCAGGTGTACATGAAGGTGTGAGGAAGATTAGCTGAGAGTGGGTGTGATGCAGGAAAGGAGGAATTGGGGGGTGGGCAGATCTCTTTGTCTGGTGTTAATATTTTGGCACTGTATGAGAGAGGGAGGAATGCTACTGCAGATAGATCTGTTCTAATGACGACGTCATACCAGACAACTCTTCCGTATGATTAATACCAAGGCTGAATAGGCTTGTCGGTATGAGGCTGGCCTCTAGTGGTCATTTAGTCAAGTAACAACAGCATGTTGTTCCATAAATAACCACTCTATTCATGGTTTGCCCCTTCACCAGACGGTCATATCATTGCCATTCAACATTTTATATACGCCACATTCATATTAATGACTAGCTTCAACCGCAACTATGGAATTGTGTCCTTACTAGCTATCAGATATTCACTTGTCGACACCTGTAGCGGTGCATTGCTCTGGAGGCTCAGACTCCGGAGCAAACATAAAACTTGCTGGTTCGTCAAAAAATGTCTTGTCAACAAAGCAATGTGTATAATCTCTTTGGGTAACACATTATTTTGAGAGTCCCAAAAGTATTTCTGTTAAACATAATCTGTAGATGCTCTACAGATAATCTAATGACTATTAGTAACATTTTAACTAAATATCTACTAACCTTAATTATCATAAACTTAACCTTAACCCTTACCTAAAACCTTACTCTAAACCTAACCTTAAACTTAGCGAGCAGTTGCTTGTCAACACATGATTTGTTGAAAGTTTGTTAACATCTATAAAACATCTCAAAATAAAGTGTAACCTCTCTTTGGACTCTACTTATCATGCAGGGGTTTAAATGTGTCCCTCACTATCAAAAAAAAAAAAGTCAAATGGTTTATATCTCAACTGGAATTTCCAGGATGTTGTTTGCGCGTACAAGTCCACTGTCAGACTACACAGGTGATGTCCGATCAGACGTGGAAGGTAAGGTGACCCCAGATTGCAGCATAGCTTCAAGGTGTTTCTGCTCTTCTCTTAGGAATCCCAATGGTGTCTGGCATACAAGTCGGCTAGCACCAGTGACAATCGTGTGGGTGACAACGTTTCTCTCGTTTCTCTCCAATGTTCCTGTAGTGTTTCCTGGAAAAACATTCAAAAGGAATTATGAAAACCCCCAGTCCTCTTCCTCCTCAAACGTAGCCAGTTTGGTCTTTAGCCAGTCACACCCATAGAAGCCGCTCACCGTATTGAAGTTGTCACTGATGGGGGTTCTGTTCCCGGGCTGGTCTGTCCCTCATCTGCCTGCTGCTGTGAACATGAGAGAGGGAGATGGGCCTGCAGGCACCATCAGGTGCGTGTCAACATCATTTGTTTTCCAAGGAGTTCTGCTGAGGCCTATGACCATGCCCCTCTGGTGGATGTGGGGTTTGGGAACCTGAGCTGTGGGCAAATTGGTCAATAACAAGCAGAACACCTGCGGATGATGTGTGTGATGTCCTTGAAATTGTACTAGCTTTCGCTGTTTTCAGCTCCAGGCACAGCCAGCGTTCTGCCACAGTGAATCAACTTCCAACGCTGGAATGGACCTTGCTACAACTTGCCCGTTCAAGCTGTTTGAGACTGACAACACAACACACAACAGTGCTTACCATAACACATGGTTCCAGCAACGCATTTGCCCCATGGTGGCCAGAAAACTATCAAATAATCTGCATGCGTATAATATCACCTTGATATTTATGTGATTATAAAAACATTGAATCAGGGTAAGCCTAGACAAAACAGAGACGTTATTTGAAATAGATCAAAAAATCTAAGAAATAATTTTGTAAAGTGCAAAGAACCGTATTTACAAATTGCCACTAAATTACATCTGGATTAAAACTCATTCGATTTCAGTCACTGGTAAACTATACCCCTAGAGAATGTGGAGTGGTTGACAGAATGTTAATGTTGATATCCTCTAGCCATTAAGCCCTGGCTTGTTTAATGTAGTCATTCATTTTACAAGGGGAAGAAAGCTAATTTGCCTAGGAATCAAATTTTCATAACGATTTCTAAGTCAATTCATGGATTTGTATTCCTTTCTCCTGTTACTTCAAATTACTTTATTAATATATATTTTTTCTCCATTTTCTTTTTTTCGTGTGCATAACACTACTTAGGGTCACATATGGGTTATACACTTATATGAAACATCACTGCACTACACCAGTACCACATTCATCATGAAGTGCTTTGTTAGACTAGTCAGGGACCACATTGACCTCCATCATACCCGCCCATTTGGAACCCTTGCATTGTCTATGCTACTCCAACTGAGCCTCAGATGTGGGCACAATGTGGAGAAACCAGGAAGTGAGGGTAGAGGTGAGAGTAGAGGTGAGGGTAAGGGTGAGGGTTGGTAAAATCCCTACCACTGTGTTGACCAATAACACTTGTGCTCTCCTAATGTTGCCTGCTCAGCCCTTCCAGTACTCCCTATTCATCTCTGAGTGTGTGGCCACAAACAATTCCAGTACTACAAGTTTTCTTTTACTTTACTGAAGGTGAAAAAACATTCTGCGTGATTTGACAGTTTTATTGCCATTACATAAACAAAAGCTACATTTTCACCAAGGGTGTCTATATTTATCTGTCCTGCATGATGCAACCGATAAAAGACAGCTCATTTGGCTGTGTGTATGTGCTTATTCAAAACAAGTCTCCATCCATCATTTGCAATGGACAAGTATGTTTTCATTCTGGGTAATATAGTCCCTAAATGCAAATGCATGAGCCTCTTCACAGCAGATTGGCACCATCAAGAGAGAAAATGCACTCTATTAACCACTGTCAGTTCAGTGTGTTAGAACAGCATCTATCTTTTCTCGTTTTGGAGAGGACTAACGTATCTCGTTAATGAATGGGGCAACACTGAAACGCCTGTGAAAGGATGGAAATAGAGAAGACTTTTCCCACTAAGTGCCCAGAGAATCTTTCCGCAGATGGATTGGTGATGGATTGCCAGCTCGATGCAGAAAAATTTGAGACGATATCTAAAGAGCCAAAGCATCTACCCATAGGGGACAAAGGTGTTTCCATTAAGTTCTATCAGGGCTCCCCAGATCTCAGTAGTTTGTCATCTCAGCTGGATTTCATCACCTTCCGGAGACAGCAGCTCCACAACCGGAGGATCATGCTGCTGAAGATTAAACATTTCAGAAACAAGAACAAAGGCCCAGAAGGTGAGTGGTCCATCTGTCCTATTCACCAGCTGTCTCTCATCAAATTATTATTATAATTATCTACATCGGCAGTTGTCACAAAATGCTTATACAGACATCCACCCCAAATAGCAAGCAACACTAATAATTGGTGCACAGTGGCTAGGAAAAACTCCCTAGAGAGCACAAACACAAGGAAGAAACCTAGAGAGGAACCAGAACCTGAGGGGTGGCCAGTCCTCTTCAGGCTCTGCCAGGTCAAGAATATAACAAGAATATTTATGCAGCATATACAATATTTCTGTACAATTCAAAATTCTGTGGCTGCCTTCTGCAGTTACATTATCAATAAAGATAAGAGAGACAGTTTCAGTGGTAGCTGAACATGCCCTAGACATAACAGAGATGAGCTGGTATGCAGAAATTTTATTCTACACACTATTTTTGCCATCACTCTGGTTCATTTTATCTGTTGTCCACAAGGCTATTTTAGGTACTATAACCTGGCAATCCTTTTTAAAAGCTAAAAAAAGTTGGACCACACCTGACAAACAGTCACAATACTCTTGATGCCCAGAAGGTCTTGTCATTTTTAAACAGTTACATACAGTAACATGAACAGTAACGTACATAATATGTACACAAATACCCATTTTTCAAGGACCTCTGTATTTTGCTCAGTTCATTTTCCACTCAATCCGGATCAGTCCCAGTTCTGGCTGATGGTAACTCTTTTAGTCATTGGTGGTTTTAAAACAGCACAAGAGTTCAATTATTGATATGGTAAAAAGAAACTGAGGATGGAAAAAACACATTTTAGTGTCTCTACAATTTTGATCAAAACACCAGAGAGAACAGAACAATACAAATATTTCCAAACATTCATCCAATAGATATTATACCTCCTTTTTTCCAGCAAAAAAGGAGGTATGGGTATGATGTCCCATACAATGTTGGGGTAAAAAAAAAGAGATGCAAATAAGCACAGGCACAATCCTAGACATAAAACCTGTCGGTCTAGCCTTGCTAATGCGACCCATGTGACTCACCGCACAGGAAAACCTGTGAGGAAGACTTTAAAAAACATGTCAGGCTAGCGCAAGTATGCTTTAAAACAAATAGAGGTAGAGGAAGTAATACAGAGGTTAACACAAGGCTAAATCTACACTGATGTCACTAACCAAGAATGCAGTAAATGTTTCTGAGAGTGATGAAGTTACAGTTTTGATTAAGATCTGTTTAAAACCTACAGCAAGACTTTGTAAATTACCATGTTCCCTAACAATGGAAGACATTGCACAATCCAGGTGTGCAAGCTTTTAGAGACTTACCCCAGAACACTCACAGATGATATTGCTGGTATTTCATTGGCAGCGAAGGGATGTGCCCATCCCCACCTTCAGGTTATGCTGAAATTCTACATCTCCACCCAAACTCATCGCTGTTTCACTTCTAGCCTCTCTGCAGTCTTATGGGAGGGCAAGGACGGCACAGACTGCCTATCTTCTCCAAAAACTCTAAAACTTTATATTCTTACTTGAATTAAGGATTTCTGTTTCAAGAATTTCTGAAAATTAAATAAGATCCATTTTGATGGCGCATCAATGTAATCGATGTATGATTTAAAAAAAAAATACAGTGTCTATTTGGTTTTAGGTGTAATCCATTTGTACTGTTCCAATTACTTTTTGGAATAACTAGAGTGTATTTCTGGCCCACGACCAACCACACCCACCAAAATTGACCCTCGGCTCAATGAAGTTACCTACATCTGCAATGCTGTCATAGCAGAACTGAAAAGATGCTGACGGCTATTTAAAGTGAGCCTCAAACACTGCAAAAAATGTTGCCAATGGAACAAAACAATTTAACTAAATTTGAGGAGATATTTGCTTGAAATAAGTGAAATAATCTGCCAATGGAACAAGAAGAATTACACGATATTCAGGGCATATTTTCTAAAAACAAGCGGTATAATCTAGCTTGTTAAGAAACATATACAACATTTTAAGGATGGTAGGGTTTCTAACATGAAAATAAGATAAATATACTTGATAAGCCATATATGTTTCGCAGTGAAACTATATCCATTAACATTACAACCAGTTCTCCATCTTCCTCTATCTCCCACACTTGTCCAATACAGCGTCTCTCCCGGAGGAATCTGAGTCATCAGAGTTGGAGGAGGTAGAACAGGAGTTACTTGACCTGGTGGAGAGGGAACAGGAGCTCCTACAGATACAGATGGACAACAATGCTGGGACGGAAGGTGAACACAACCCATCATCAGGTACATGACACTATACCTGTTCTGTTACACAGCAACTATATTTGGACAAACGCTGCAACTAGATATTTAAAGCTTGACTGGTACAAGCTTTACCTACCTGTTTACCCACCAGAGGAAATGACACAATGCATATCGCAGGCTACACCACCTGACAGAACAGGTATGTGTGTGTCAGCATTGATGGGATTTATCTGGCAGTGGTAACAGGTCACTGACTGGGGCTTGTATTTATTTCATCCCTGTCCAGATCAGCATAAGAGGCTCACATGTCAAGGAGTGTATGTCCTGCCCCTATGCAACTCACCAGAGAGCATGCCATCCCTGGTGCCCATAATAAAGTCCCACACCCCTTCACCTCAGTCCCCCTCAGGTGAGTCCTTCACAGGCAACACAATCAGTCTCACTGAAAGCGTAGTTTTGGTAGCATATAAGAAGTATTATGCAATGAAGTACTGACAATATATTTTTATTTGTTGTACCTGTTGTGAAACTACAATGTTACGCAAGAATAACGGAACATATTTTTTTTCTCCTCTTCACTAGTACCCCCAGAGGATATAGTGGATGTGGAGAAACTTCACAATGTCCCAGCAATCGTCCAATGTCCTTTCTGCGAGCAGGTTGTCAGAACAAAAACATATCGCAAAATCGGAGGGGCCGCCTGGATTATATGCTTTGTTTCCGGGATGTTAGGGTGAGTCCTTTAGACGGGCTCCAATCATCTGGTGCTGAATGCCTCAAACATCACAGGGAGTAGGTCTTAGATCTTAGATTGGTGGGATCTATAGTTAATGGTCAGTTTAGTAGGTACAACCATCTACTATTGGCTCCGACTCTTTGCCTCCAGAACAGCCTGAATCCAGATGCATGGATTCAACAAGGTGTGGGAAACATTCTACAGGGTTGTTGGTCCATGCTGACACGATGGCATCAAATAGTTAATGCAAATTGGGACGGCTGTCCCTACATTCATGCTGTGAACGGCCGATTCCATCTCATCCCAAGATACCGTATTGGGTTGAGGTGTGGTGACTACTCAGGCCACTTACGTAAACTCTCGTTGAACCAGGCAATGTTTTTCCACTCCTTACTTGTCCAGTATTGGTAATCTGGTGCCATTGTCTTTTGACCTTTCTCATCAATGAGCTGTTTTCGCTTTAGGGACTACAGTTGACAAGAAGTTCTTTGTTACACCATTCTATGTAAATACTAGACACTCTCTTGCACAAAAAGTCTAGGAGGGCAGCCATTTCTGAGATTCTGAAAACACATGGCACAGTCGATCAAATAACGCTCAGTCACTGAGGTCACTCATATACCTGCCTCCTTGCTTGCTTTGTTCATACAGAAAGCTGCTGCAACGTTAAGGTGCTACACAGGGAATTTTTCCCCAATGTGAAAAATATGTGAATTATAAAAACAATTATCCTTAATTTAAAACAATTCTGTTGCCTGCTTCATGTAATGCAGGCCAAGATTTTACTTTCAGTTTCCTCCACTAGTTTAAAACAGCTGTAAAAACAAAACAGGAACAAAAAAATGACAATGATTTCAACACTGGGTGCTTGCCCAGGCCACAAAATCCAAACATTGTTCCCATTTTGACAACAATGTCTGGCCTTGGGGGACAAACCAATAGACAACTAGATTGTAATGTTACAATGATTTTAACATTATTATTGTCACAGTAAAATTGTTCTGACACAAAATTTGAAAAAAGAAGTTAAGATTTAACATAGACACAAGTTTTTGTGTAACTCCTTGCAAATGTGGTCTCAACGGCAATATTAAAATGTTAAGA
The DNA here is from genome assembly GCA_016801175.1 of Esox masquinongy. NCBI lineage: Eukaryota > Metazoa > Chordata > Actinopteri > Esociformes > Esocidae > Esox > Esox masquinongy. The sequence continues at coordinate 4,335 of JACXGI010012603.1, read as the reverse complement.
AGGAAAATAGTTGTTCGCGAAACAACTGTATTGTTAGATTACAGTACAATAAACTGTATTTTTGTTAATATAATTTCACTCAAGGCCATGTTCCATGCAGAAGCAATGTTTTTAGCTAAAATTTCCTGATAATGTCCTGGAGATGTAGAAGGAGTTTTTGATGTGTTATTTGTTTGCTTTGGCAGACTGGTCAGAAAGGCAGAAGGTTGAATGGTAATGTGAGTGGGTGGTTTCCTCCAGTTACTAAGGCACAGTCATTTCTGAACCATAAAAGAGTTCTTGGGTCACAGTTGAATAGATGAGTAGACAAAGATTTTAAAATGCTACAGTATTTCTGTATGCACAAGTCTTAGGCACCTGAAAATCAGACTAAATTCATTTATTTGAATAGTAAGTGTTTATTTGCAAAACATTTCTTTTTAAATAATATATATATATATACACAGCTCTGGAAAAAATTTAGACCACTGCACACTTTTCTTTCCTTTCCAAAAAGTCAAAAAGGAAGATTTGAGTGAGGAACAGAAGGGTTAAAATTAAGAGACCACTGCAAATTGAACGCTTCTGTTCCTCACTCAAAACTTTCTTTTTAAATTTTTTTGGAAAGGAAAGAAAAAGGTACAGTGGTCTCTTAATTTTAAAGCTCAACGTTCAGGTGCCTAAGACTTTTGCACAGTGCGTTATATTATGTTTTTATCTTCTTGACAAACGGCTTCAAGTACAACACCCGTTTTCGAAAACATTGGGACACGGTGTAAAATTAAAAAATAACAAAAAAAACTGAATGCAGTGATGTGGAAATGATTTCAACTCAATTTTCAACAGAAAACAATACCAAGACAACTAATCACAATGTAAAATTGCAAAGAGTTTGGGGATCTCATCATATACAGTACATAATATTATTACAAAAATCAGAGAATGTGGAGTAATCTCTGTACACAAGGGACAAGGGCGAAAACCAATATTGGATGGCCGTGATCTTTGGACCCTCAGGTGGCGATGCATTAAAAATAGACATGATTCTGTAGTGGATATCACTGTATGGGCTCAGGAACACTTCTGAAAACCATTGTCTGTGAACATAGTACATCGCTACATCCACAAATGTAACTTAAAACTGTACCATGCAAAGAGGAATCCATACATAAACAACATCCAGAAACGCCAGCGCCTTCTCTGGGCCCAAACTCATTTTAGATGGACTGAGGCGAAGAGGAAAACTGTCCTGTGGTCAGATGAATCAAAATTTGAAATTCTTTTTGGGAATCATGGACGCCGTGTCCTCTGGACTAAAGAGAAGAGGGACCATCCGGCTTCTGATCAGTGCACAGTTCAAAAGCCAGCATCCGTGATGGTATTGGGGTGCATTAGTGCACATGGATGACTTGCACATAAATGCTGAAGGCACCATAAATGCTGAACAATAAATACAGGTTTTGGAGCAACATGCTACCATCCAGCTGATGTCTTTTTTTTCAGGGAAGGCTTTGCTTATTTCAGCAGGACAACACCAAATCACATTCTGCACATATTATAAGAGCATGGCTCTGTAGTAAGAGTCCGGGTGCTAAACTGGCTTTCCTGCAGTCCAAACCTGTCCCCTATTGAAAACCTTTGGCACATTATGAAATGACAAATACAGCAAAGGAGACCCCGAACAGTTGGACAGCTGCAATCCTATATCAAGCAAGAATGGGAAAGCAGCATCCCAAAATTTTGGAAATGGGGTTACAGATAATTAGTACCAAACGTTGACCTGATCTTTAGAATGCCCTAGAAAATCCCTTGTCTCGGTTTTCGGGTGGTTCTCATAACTGAGGTTGTCAACCTGGTCTAGGTACGGCTCCACACTGACCCATGCAGGACTCTTCATCCTACACCCTGACAACAATTACGTATATGTAGTCAATCTGAAAGTCTAATACCGTAATTTCATGTTTATATACGGATTTTGAAAACACTTTCAACCACAGCAATTAATCCATGAGTACGGCTGATAAACGAGTTTACATTTTTAAAACCATTTCCACCGGCAAACATTTTACAGATGATTGCTTGACGACGTAGAGGACTCAGAAACTCATAAAATACGATACAATTTGCGTTACAGGGTTTTCCAAAAACATTTATTTTGGTAGCACCCTATGATAGATGTTTAATATTATTGTACCATGTATGTACGAGTCATTTTTCTCCTGGCATATGTGGTTTATATATGGGTGCGGTTAATACTCGGGTTTGCATACACACAAATCTATAAAATGAATGGTGTAGTTTATACACGGTGCGGGTTATAAATGGGGAATTACGGTAGTGAATAAAACCTCCTGCTCTCTCCCCACCAGATGTGTAGCTGGATGCTGTCTCTTACCCTTCTTTTTCGACAACCTGAAGGACGTCTGCCATTCCTGCCCTGAATGTCACAACAAAATCTATACTTTAGAACGAATGTGAGGACCGGATGGGATAACTACAGCCCTTACACACACTGTAGAACTGGACACCGCAGCTTCTTCAGTGTTCTGGATGGGGACAGGGAATGGGCTGGTTGGCGTTGTACCTCAGGACTGTGGGACATGAGAAAGCACAAGACTGGACCGACTACAATTTGAGTGTATAGATATCGGAGAAACACAGTACAAGTATCGGGGTGATCCTATCACTCTGGGAATAGTTGAAATCACCTGTGCTCGTCTGTGACACCATTTTGGATCTCTCCGAAAGTGCTGATAGGAAGTGTCCAAGGAGAGTCCGGCCAAAATGGACTGGAAAGATACTCATACTGAATGAAGTTACATTCCCTGCTTCCTTATCTTTATAACGTAGTGGTTTTAGGAGACGACACTTTGAACTCCCTAGAGATGGTATAAAGTCCCATGCAAATGTGGAAGGGAAAGTAGGTGATTTAATGTCAACCTAAAAATTATGAAAATTAAGAATCTACAGCACATGCAAATGTTTAACTGCATGCAATAAGGACCTGTAAAATTCACTTCCCTATTTCTTTACACGGTCAAAGGACTTAACACATGTGAATTAACCTAGCAAACATGTGGAGAAAAGAGAAAAGAATGGACAATTGTCGGAGGTCAGACAAGATTGTAGCCAAGCATGGACAAGCTCAAGGCTACAAATCCATTTCCAGAGACCTCAACGTTCCTTTTTTTACCACGTTATCTTTTCAAGAAGTTTAAGGCCCAAGCCACAGTAGCAAACATCTTTAGATGTGGACATGAGAAAACTAGATCACAGCAACAGTTTGAATGGAGAAAGCAACACAATCAAGTGCCACACTGATTCTAGCTAACATTTAGACACAAGGTACAATAAATTGAACTGGCACTATTCATATGGGTCTACCAACAGGACAACGACCCCAAACACACTTAAAAAACACACCCAAGAACGGTTCAAGACAAAATGCCGGACTGTTCTGAAGTGGCTGGCAACGAGTCCAGATCCAAATCCTTTATAGAACCTGTGGAGAGATCTGAAAACAGCAATTTGGAGACACATTTCTAACTTGGAGCTGGAGCAGTTTGCACTGTTGTCCACACTGCCAGTGCAGAGGTGCCAGAAGCTCATCCATGGCTATAGGAAACTCTTGATGGCAGTTATTTTGTCCAAGAATTTTGTCAAGCCTTTCTGTTTATTTTCTAATTAAAAATACATTAGGTTCTGTAGTATTAACAGCGAGAGCAAATACCTGTCAATTTCAACATTTCACGTTTTACATTTCCTTGTTTTTGATTAATCTTGTAAAACTACCAAAATAACAAGTCCAATGTAATAATACTTCATTTTTACTACTTTCATGATACAAAAATAGATACAATGGAGTATTTGTTTTAATTTCAAACATAGTGTCTACACACCCTTAATGAAAAGCACCGTATTCACAGTGCAACTCAACCCAAATGTCAGGTGAGTGCTGGTCACTAGCTACAGATGTTAGGAGACAACTTCCACAGTACGGCACATTTTATTGACACAGAAAGACATACAGTACATATATACATATTTTTCCATATTATTTACAAAACAAATCATGGATGTGCTACACGTATAAAAATATGCATGACATGTCATCTACAGAAATATGTACATAATGTGCAAAATGTATGAATGGCGTACATACAATGACAGACTTGGCAGGGTAGAGGGTGTGTGGAGTGTGAAGGGTGTGTGTGGGGTGTGGAGGGTGTGAAGGTGTCTGGGGGTCTGGAGGCTGTGTGGAGGGTGTGTGTGGGGTGTGGAGGGTGTGTGTGGGGTGTGGAGGCTGTGTGGAGGGTGTGGGGGTCTGGAGGCTGTGTAGAGGGTGGGTGTGGGGTG
>JACXGI010012602.1:7389-22520 GCA_016801175.1 Esox masquinongy | reverse complement strand
TGGTGGACGTGGACGTGGTTGGTGGACGTGGACGTGGTTGGTGGATGTGGATGGTGGAGGGGTCTTTCCAACCAATTCACTCCTGTAATAGGCTGCCAAAGGTTCTCCCATCAAGTAATAATCCTGACTTGAAGTCAGTTCCACCTGTATTTCTACTAATTTTAGAAGTACTGTAGGTTGTCCAGCTTGCTGGGAAAATTATGTTGCAATGATCGCAGTATTATTTTGGAAGCAGTGAAATGGATGTGTGGACTCTAGAGAGAACTGTAGAGTAGTAAAATCCCAGGAACCCTGGTTGGAGAAATGCCTGCCTGCGTACAACTGGGATTTCTTTAAAACCCAGGAAAGAATGTTGCAAACCGTGTTTATCATGTCACGTCGTTTTGGGGCCGGGAGAACCAGGTAATTCGTGATTAATTGCACTGTAATTGTACAGTAATTCCATAGTTAAATGTTACTGATGGTGACCTCCTTCCTCCTGCAGAAAACCCTGGGCAGACGGGACTCTAGTGACGACTGGGAGATCCCAGAAGGCCAGATCACACTGGGTCAGAGAATAGGGTCAGGGTCCTTTGGAACGGTCTTCAAGGGCAAGTGGCACGGTGAGAGTCCACAGTCTGGAGTGATCTGGCTTTTACCAATGCCGTTAAAGTGTTTGCCCAGACCACTGTCCTGTCCCCCACGGTCTGCAGTCCATTGACCTCTGAACTGCTTCTATACACTTCCTGCGTTATGATGTGTTTACGTGACACCTCCATATTATATAGCTAGCTTGCTGCGTTGTTAGCTCTCCACTGATGCTGGAAGTATAATGTTCAGCAACTGGATGTACAGATTCACTAAAATATTGGAGTTACTTCCTAAATACACATTATGGCTGTGGTTTAGTGTGGCCGTTCTCATCCTGCTTTGTTCTCTACAGGTGATGTGGCGGTGAAGATGTTGAATGTTACAGCTCCGACTCCTCAGCAACTACAGGCCTTCAAGAATGAAGTGGGGGTCCTTAGGTAATACATGGGGACAGTTGATCTCAGCCATATTATGGACTATATTAGAACAGGTCTAGTTGCCTTAGTTGGTCATAAATGCTAGGCAACTATGTCTGACTTTGTGATGCAAATTAACACCAGTTTCAACTAAAAATAAGACTAGTCACGTCTTTGGTGTAGCTCTGGTGTAAGTAATGTATGTTCATTAGATTTAATGCTTTGTAGTGATGGTCACTAGGCAGCACCCGCTACTAGGCTGTTACCATCGTTTAGCAGTCCCAGAGCCCTGTGTCCCAGAGCCCTGTGTCCCAAAGCCCTGTGTCCCAATGTACATTTGATAATATGATGGTGGCAACATTGTTTTCTACAGTATCTTAGTATATCTTAATGTTTTAGCGATGTTGTCAAATTTCCAGGTGTAAATAATACTGTATGGTAACTAGCCCAAGATCAGCGTCTGGTCATCATTATGGCTGTGGCTTCTATAGAATATTAGTGACCATGGCAACAGTGCAACTGAGCGACAGAGATGCATTCCATTAGTTGATGCCATGTGTGGAATTGCTGCTTACTCATCGCCAATTTGGTTTAAGATTATTTCAGCACCATTTTGTTTGGGACAGCACCGCTTTGCAGCCGTCTAACACCGTTTTTGTCTGAATTGACGTTTGCATATTTACTTACAAATCTAGAAGACTGTATCAGCTTTCAAGTTGTGACACGTGCTGATGATTATCTTGGTAACACTGGCAGGGATCTAACTCAGTAGCTTTATTCAAGAAACTTGAAGCCGAGTCAGGTCCAGTAGACAGGAGAACAGAATTAAGTTAATCAACCCAGGCTTCCACCCCACCAGTGAGATATCCTAGCCTAGGGGGAATATGGCGCACAAGGGTGACTGATTGAAATGTATTCTTTGGAGTCCTTCATTCTTTCCTTCTCTTCGTCCCAACAGGAAAACGCGTCATGTGAACATCCTTCTGTTCATGGGCTACACAACCAAGCCTCAGCTGGCCATTGTGACTCAGTGGTGTGAAGGATCTAGTCTCTACCACCATCTTCACATCATAGAGACCAAGTTTGAGATGATCAAACTCATAGATATCGCCCGGCAGACCGCCCAGGGCATGGAGTGAGTGCACTTGTCTCTCTGTCTGCCTGTGTCTCTCTGTCTGCCTGTGTCTCTCTTTGTCCTTGTCAATTCAATTCACTTTATTGGCATGATGCACGTGTACATATTGCCAAAGTACTTCTCTGTCTGTCTTTCTGTCTGAAAATGTGTTAATCTGTAAGTTAATTGCATAGTGTGGGAAAGTATGAAGTAAGCAATGACATAGTCAGATATGTTGCTGCTATAGTTCTGACAAACACAGAAACATGGTAACACAGACCTAGAGTGAACATACACTTCCATTCAGTAGTTTGGGGTCACTTAGAAATGTCCTTGTTTTTGAAAGAAAAGCTAATTATTTGTCCAATAAAATAACATCAAGTTGCTCATGAAATACAGTGTAGACAATGTTAATGTTGTAAATGACCGTTCAGCGAAACGGCTGATTTTTAATGGAATATAGGCGTACAGAGGCCCATCTTAATCTTTTTTTTTTATTGGACAGTCTGAAATATGGCTTTTTGTTTGCAACTCTGCCTAGAAGGCCAGCATCCTGGAGTTGCCTCTTCACTGTTGACAATGAGACTGGTGTTTTGCGGGTGCTATTTAATGAAGCTGCCAGTTGAGGTCCTGTGAGGCGTCTGTTTCTCAACCTCGACACACTAATGTATTTGTCCTCTTGCTCAGTTGTGCAGCGGAGCTTCCCACTACTCTTTCAATTCTGGTTTGAGACAGTTTGCGGTGTTCGTACCATATTGTATGACATCTTCAGTGTCTTGGCAATATCCTCGTATGGAATAGCCTTCATTTCTCAGAACAAGAATAAGCTGATGAGTTTCAGAAGAAAAGAAGGTTCTTTGTTTCTGGACATTTTGAGCCTGTAATTGACCCCACAAACACTGCTCCAGAAACTGACCAACTTGCAGAGCTTGAACATACACACACACACACACACACTGCATGCATAGTTGGCAGAGCTTGAACACACACTGGCAGACCCTGATGTTCTTTGAGATCCATTGCGCTTTAAGAGTAGGCAAAATGTGGTTAAATTATTAGTATTATTCCGGAAGTATTATTTATGCATATTTTGTATGATTTTGTACTAAAACATAAATGACTATAAAACATTGAAAATATATAATTATGCGCTGTGCAATTTGTACCCCATGTCATCAAAATCTCTCGCTTCCAACGTGTCATTTCATGGCTAGGTGATTGTACTTAAATATTTTGCATGTATATACAACATATTACACATCCAACCCAAAATGTGAGTTTTTATTGTTATTCACAAAGGCCCGGACTGCTTCTTTAAGTTTACAATATGTTGTGATTCTATCAAAATGTTTTCTTACCCATTTGACTTAGCAGATCAGAATTGCCTTGTGCATTATCTCTGCTCTCCCACTGTCATTGAGCACTAATGTGTAACTGGTTTTTGTTTCTCCAGTTATCAGCATGCCAAATCGATCCCTAATGTTTAACTGTGTTTGTTTTCTCCAGTTATCTGCACGCCAAATCTATCATCCATAGGGACCTGAAGAGCAACAGTATCCTCTTTCACCTCTGACCTTTGGCTTTTCACCTATTCCGAAATGAGCCCTTCCAACAGTCTCCCCTGACCCGTCATAAGGGAGGTGCTCCTTACAGCTCTCTGTTGCTATTCTTAATAGGAAACTCTCTGGGGTTGATTTTTTTTTTTTAAATATAAACATTGGTCATCTTTCAAACTACGAGCAGCACTGCAGATGAAAATAAATAGGAGTAACGCTCTCACGCGGGTTTCTGTGTAAGTGCACAGGTTCATATGACACGGTCAGGGCAACCACAGGATTAAAACAGAGGTGAACCTGCGCGGTTCAGAACTCCAAGTAGTTGTGGAAATGGACCCGGTGTGCTCCTTACTGTCTCCGTACACGTCATGTAGCTGGTGAACCTGACGAGCACACGCCAGCATGGGTGTTAGCGCAGGAAAGGCAACGGTGTTCTCATCTACAAGCAAGGACAGCACCCTTGCTTTTCCCTAACCCCACCCCCCTCCCAGACATATTTCTACACGAGGACCTGACCGTGAAGATAGGAGACTTCGGCCTGGCCACGGTGAAGTCTCGATGGAGCGGCTCGCACCAGTTTGAACAGCTCTCTGGCTCCATCCTGTGGATGGTGAGTGCAACTGCAGGGGCGAAGTTGAAAAGGAGTCCATTCCTCAGTTCCTTCCTTGTGGCCTTTCTCCTTTTCCTCCTCGTCGGAGGAGAGGGTCTGGTGAGGGGTTCCGGTAGCCTCCAGTGTGGTGTGTCTAGTTTAACGTATAGGCATTTAACAGACGCTCTTATTTAGAGTGACGGGGGGGACAACACAAGGAGAGGGAAATACTTTTGAATGTTGTTTGTATTGTCAGCGGACCCTCTGTTTTGTGAAGATATACCGTAGAGGCTGTTGTGTCAGTGTGTGGCTGTCCATCCGTGTGACTGACTGTCTTACTGCCTGTAGGCTCCGGAGGTCATCCGCCTGCAGGATAAGAACCCCTACAGCTTCCAGTCGGACGTCTATGCCTTCGGGATAGTCCTCTACGAGTTGATGTCAGGGGCCCTCCCGTACTCCAACATCAACAACAGAGACCAGGTACATAGATCTGGAATGTTCCGTGTCCGTAGTGTGACCCATTGAATTGTAGTAAATGGATGGGACTTGGGGCCTCTTGTCCGGAGCTAAAACACCCGAATCGTCTCTAAGGTATTACCAAGCCGTTGTCTCTGATTACATTGCGCCAGTTCTGGTTAACATTGAATGGCTGGACTTTCCCAAGGTGGGTCTGAAGACCACTTGGCTCGATTATCTTCAGAGGAAATTTAAGGCTGCCTGACCTTCAGCCCCTGTGCCTCTGTCCCCAAACCTCCAGATCATTTTCATGGTGGGCCGGGGCTACCTGTCCCCTGACCTCAGTAAGGTGCGCTCCAACTGTCCCAAAGCCATGAGGAGGCTGATGGCTGACTGTATGAAGAAGAAGAGGGAGGAGAGACCCTTGTTCCCTCAGGTAACTATCGAAACAGACACTTGTTCCCTCAGGTAACTATCGAAACAGACACTTGTTCCCTCAGGTAACCACTCATACATATGCTTTATTTTATTACCATTTAAAATACTAATACTAGAGTATGATTAACAACCTCCCATACTAGCCAACTTGTTTTCCAGGATACTTATAAACAATATTATGCCATGGTCACCATCATTCTATTAGCCGCCATATTGATGACCAGGAGTTGAACTGGGACCGATGTTTTCAAACAGTTGCTAATTACCTTTTACACTTTAGAGACTTGGAAATAAAACAACATTGTTAAAGTAGGCTAATATTGTGTTGAAATCAGTGTTGCCATCATTATGATATTATCAAATCTACTTTTACAGGTGGCAATGTTGTCTTTAGCTAGCAAAGTCTGTCAGGAATTGCTAGCTAAAATGTGCTGTACTCCTCTCAGTATTAACTATGATGTTATACTGTGTTATACTGTGGAAGCATTTAGTAGAATCCTCTGTTGGTCATCAGCCCCAAAAGGAACATCCAAAACAATATTCTGACCCATCGTGTCATCTGTGAATAGAAACGACTCTTGTTCCCTCATGTTACCATAGAGATGACCAATATTCCCCCAGGTTACTATAGAAACCACCCCTATTCCTTCACTTAGCGATAGACATGATCCCCATTCCCTTTGCTTACTGTAGACTGGTGTGTATTGAGCCTTGTTCTTTATGGGTGAAGATTTCCACTTCTGAAATCAATCTGTAATTCATATTACGCTTTAATGCTTTAGACCAGAGAATACAAACAGTTGTTCTGAATATTTACTCCTTCCACCACCAGGTGGCCTCAGAGAATTATAAATAAAATCCCTCTACATCTCTGTAACTGCCTCTGGGTGTTTTCACAATGTGGCGATTTAATTACATTTTTAGAACTCAGTGCGGTGGGAATAAATGTTTTGCGCGGCGTGAATGCTCAAAAGGAACTCACACCCTACTAGATCCTCTGAGGCTAAAACTGAGCTGAGATAATATATAAGAAGAAAATACTGCATTCTAAAAATGCTGGTCCAGGTCAATTGGCCATGACTTCATTTTAAGTATAAACTTAAATTAGACTTGTTGCAATTCTCTGTAGCAAGTGTATTGTAATTCTTTCAAACAACTAATTTCCAACAGGAATCTTGGGCCTGACTGACAGGAGACCAGCCCTATTACTGCCAGAGACCTTGTTGAACTCTGGCCTGTGACGACCTCTCTTTCAGATCCTGGCATCCATTGAGCTGCTGGCGCGTTCTCTACCCAAGATCCACCGCTCCGCGTCGGAACCGTCGCTGAACCGGGCCGGATTCCAGACAGAGGATTTCAGCCTGTATGCCTGCGCCTCCCCCAAAACCCCGATACAGGGGGGATATGGTGAGGAGTTACACACACACACACACACACACACACACGTTTGTTTTTATATCCTCATGGAGCCCTGAAAAACTAAATTGCATGCTCCCTTGCCCTAAACCTAGCCCTTACCCTAACCTAACCCTAATCTAAACCTAACCTTACCCTAATCTAAACCTAACCTTAACCTCAATAAAGTAACATTTATGCCTAAACTTTAACTAGATGTAATGCTTAACCCTAAACTTAACCAACAACCCCTGGACCTTAAAGAACTCCCAATTCTAACTCTAAAATTAATTGTAAGTTTGACCCTAAACCTAACTTTCCCTGACTTTCCCCTCATGGGGCCCTAAAAATGTCCCCACGAGGCATGTTTTTCAGGTTTTACTATAGTTATGGGGTCAAAATGGCCCCACAAGATAATAAAAACAAGCGCGCACACACACACACACACACACACACACACACACACTACATCTACCATCCCAAGAGTGTAAAATAACTGCCATTGTTTAAGATAAGCTTGCATGGCTAAGATATGCCTAGATTGTACCAAATTTTATAGAGTAGAACTATTCTGCTCTGCCAAGGTAGGTCATGTCAAACTAATGACTGATTATCACTCTAACTTTGACAATCTTTCTCTAACTGGGCATCTCTCTTCCTTCCAGGAGAGTTTTCAGCATTTAAATAAGATGTTGCTGCAGATTCCACCTGTCATCCTTCACCACACTTCTCCTGTTCCCAAGGTCGTTTACTTCATCCATTAACCAAAAACAAGAGTTCTATTCTCACAGAACCAGCTGTTTTCTTCGTCACCTCAAGACGGACGGTCAGACAGCCTCCCACTTTATCCGCCTAGCAACTCGGGAGTCCTGATAACTAAATCTCTGTCTGGGATCACCACACAGAAAAAGAAAACGACAACATTTACATTTAAAAATTGGAAACACAACCAGGATAGCGGTAAACGTGTTCATCACTAAATGAAGACACCGTAAAGAAATCTTAACCAAACCAGTTTGTTGGAACACAGAGGAGAAAGGAGAAACTCCAAAAGGAGAGAACGGCATGTCCTGATTGAAGGATGAAGGAGGAGCAATGAGGGAAGGGAACTGTTGATGGTGCAAGGACAGGGATAAATGTCAAAGGTTAGGAGTCAAAAGTTCAGGTCAAAGGTTAGAGGGGTTGGGCAGGATATGCCTCGTCACTCCCCTCCCAGAAGAAGAGGGCAGAACTACAGGCGACCATGGCCTTCCTCCCTCGCTGCTCATTGGTTGCCTAAGATGAAGGGGCCAGGTCTAACCCAATCCCTGGTGAGCCGTAGGTCACCGAGGGCGGAGTCAACCCTGCGGGAGGATGACCTTTAGTGAAAGATTCTATTTTTTTAATTTTTTCCATTTGCTTATTTTATGTTTTGGGGTTTTAAGGAGACAAGGTGAGGGATTCTGCGTGTTTCTGTTCTGTATTAGAAGGGACCATTGATGTTAAGCCACACATGAATCCACTCAATTCAAGCTTCGATCTTCACCAGAGACTAGAAGATTCTAAGACTTTCTCTCAGATCTGTCCATTGGAATGAAGTATAGTCACGTTTTCCAGGTTTGACGAGACGCCCCGTATCCAAGCCCCGTCCGTAGGGTGCCTCAGCCGAACATCCCTTCCATATGGGTCACGGATAACCTTTAACAAGAAGGTGAAGACTATTATTTTGGAGGGGAAACCACACTGTTTTAATGAGCCGGTTTGTTGGAAAGACACCATGTGAATCTGAGGTGGCAGTCAGTGCTTATTTGGACTACTATTTGATTTTGTGAAGGCCCATGTGTTTCCTCCTCATTCTCTGTGTAGGGCACTACTTATAAAGGGAATAGAGTGCCATTTGGGACACTCATGTTACTGAGTCTATATGGGGGGAAAGAGGAGGGTAATCTCTCATGGAAATGGCACGTCATTTTTCCATTCTTTGTTTTGGGCGGGGGGGGGGTTGCATAGCATTTGCCGTCCACACCCATTTACAAGGTGTTGCTTCTCTCGCGGCGTGGCTGCGTTCGCGGAAACTGCAAGCCTTTTGGACTCTGTCAGTGTTTGTCGGTGAGTGACAGGTGGCTGGCGTTTTGGCACAAACGGACCGGCGCTCCGCCTGAGCTGACTCGTCATCACAGCGCGGCATTGCCGACAGCATATGGCCACATTACCACCGTAGGGCTGTCAAAGGGGGGAAATAATAGCAGTCGATTGCATGAAGTTCTGTATTTGCGATGAAACTCAATTTTCGAATGTTTTCATTTTGTCCAGAAATTTTTTTCTGTTCGAAAGCAGGGCACTGGGCCGCAGGCATGTTTGCACCCTGATTGTAAGGGATAGAAACGCAAAATGATCTATATTAGAATACATGATTGCATATGACTATATGACTTGTTTTTATTCTTGAAAACGAGATGGTACATCTCAAATGAATAAATGTTTTTTTCCTAAATGTTACCAAATGCAACCAAACACTGCAACATACCTTAATTGTCCCAATGTTTGGAAAGGAATCATAAAATAAAACACTGATTTTTGAGGACTTGCACACACGCATCACTCTGACTTTTTGTGGTGATCCAGCCTGAACGCGCACACCTCCCCGAGTAGCTTTTCACTTTTTCCAGTTCCGTTCCAGTGTGCATAGCCTGATCGGTCTCTCGTTGGCCCTAACGTCTCCTAAGCGTGGTGGATGGTTGTCATCAGACATTAAGGTTGTACGTGACTAAAGTACTTTTGCACAAATCCATGAAATGAAGGAAAAGCACAGTTCCGGTAATATCGCACGTCACCTTTTGAGAGACGTCACCTGGTGGACATGCTTAAAAGGGCCAGTATGGAAACAAGTGCCATGTAGAACTGGAAATCATATTAGTGGTGTGAAAACATACGGAGAGCCTTGGCCTGCAGTGATGTTATAAATGGGTTAACTTTGACAGCCCTACAGTACAGCTTTTCTCTTTTCGTCCTCTCAAGCCACCTCCAGTTCTGCTGGTAATAGCCAGAGTGGTCAGGGCAGGTCCTCAACTCGTCGTAATAGCCAGAGTGGTCAGGGCAGGTCCTCAACTCGTTGTAATAGCCAGAGTGGTCAGGGCAGGTCCTCAACTCGTCGACAGGTTGTCGCTGGCGGTCGTAGGGCCTGCTGTGCTCAGCTTTTAAGATGGGCGGTGGAACAAGAAACTCTCCTGTTATCGAGGTGGCAGGGGCCACATACGTACCTGCTGAAGCCTGGGATGTAAAAGGACAAGGTTTTGGCAGTAGGGTGGAGTTGTGGCTGGATGCCGGTGGTGTTGCCTGTGAGGGTTGGAATCGAGTCCCACTTTGAAAGTCTGTTTCTATTAACATGCACTTTTTTGTTCTTATGTTCCAGTGTGTCTTGAGGGTGGGAGCCATTTTACTTTATGTTGTCGACGTTGTAATTTGCCTTTTTATTTTGTCAACAGGCAGGCCTGGAAAATTCTGACTTATTTATGTGAATTTCCTTTTGTTTGATTTTAAGCCGTCTTGTTTTAACTGCTTGTGTGGTCGTCGTCTCGGCGACTGACGTGTGCATTTGCACTTTGTCGGAGGTGAATCGGAGAAGCTAAGTAAGCGACTTGCCTTTTTTCGGGGGACAATGAATTGACAGCATTTTTTGGTTGATCACTAAACCCGTCGATACCATTTTCAGATGCGTCATATGTTACATCAGCAGAAGAGCGGTGATTTTGTTTTCTTTGGGAAAGCCAAAGGGCGGGTAAGAGAACCATTGTGCATTCCAAACCGTGCCCTATTCCCTTTTCTGTGCCTCACTACTGACCATAGCTGATAGGGGTCTTTGGTCTATGTAGTGCACTGTAGGAACAAGGGTGTCATTTGGGACTGGAGCCATGGAAGCTGTCGAGCAGCTTAAAGTCAACATGTTACTGACACAAATTCCCTCCATCTTTAGACTGTAACATGGCATCCTTGACCTTCTCTTTAGGGAACATGGGTCATCAGTGAGCCATGTATCACATCTCTGGGCCATGTTAGTCGAAGACATCCAACAACTCTGCTGGGTGTGTTACAAAGCAGGATCAATCAATTACAAACAAACAGAAATAAGTTTTTTGTTTTTCATTTGGAAAGCTGAACCTTGGTCGGTCAGTCTGCTCCTTTTAAGGTCGTTTTTAAAAATGTGTTTTGGCAAGTTAGCTTTCCGAGTCGTTGATCTTGCTTCGTGGTAGCTGAAGCCCATCACAACAGAGAGAGCGCGTGGCTTTATCATTAAAGGAGGTCCATTGTTTTACTGCACACTCCACAAAAGTTGGAATTGTTGCCAGTCTGTGCGTGTTAGAGATGGGCTGTCCTGTCCGTGTTATAGACTGGCCTGGCTATGAAAAGATCTGTGAATTGTGGAAGCTCCATTTTTTTTAGAAAAATAATTGTTCTGCTTTTGCAAACCAAGCCTGTGATGTGTTGCTTATCTGAATCTCGTGGTTGCCTGCACACAGAGCTCAACTCTGAAACAGTATTTTGTTCAGTTAGGCTTTTGGGGGGAAAGAGACCATCTGTTTAGCCAAAAGAGACATTTCTGAGAAAATAAATAATAATTTGGTCTGATCACCTGAAGAATTAAGGTCATATATAGAATAACATTGCCTTTAATTGGTGTAAAATCTGTCTGGGTCACTCAGTCTGATGTTTTGTCCAGTAAAAGAATGTGCGCAGACACACACACACACACACACACACACACACACACAGCGACACTGAAGAGATTTAGTATGCTGCCTTCAAATTATATTATATATATACAGTATAAATAATGTAAATGTCTTTTTCTGAGGGACAGACGTGTACATTTATTTAAAATGATCCATTTCTTTCCTACCAGGCCTCGCTCCCCACTTCACTGTTACAAACCTAAGATGTGAAACCGAGGATCTAGCTGAAAGCTGACAGGTTTTTTTTAAGGAGCGCTGTATTTATTTTCAAGGTGGTTCTTGTCTCCAATTGCACCTTATTCCCTATTTAATACATAGGTTCAAAAGCACGATATTATCTAGGGAATTAGGGTGCCGTTTTTCTATGACAGTGTTATTACAGAGAAAGGTGTGTATCTTTAAAAGCATTGCTTCGGCGAAGCTATATGACTACTGACAGCCTACTGACTTGTCCTCATTTGTTTTTATTATGGACTGTTTCTGGTATACTACTACTCGTATGAACTCACTGTAGGAACGTTCTATCTCTTTTAATTGTTTCCGTTTTGTTCTTTCACTTGCTTTCTATTCTTTTGTCTTTACATTCCCCATACTTACTTGCCTGCACCTTAAAAACAATGTATTCCGCAAACCGCCTCGAACTAAGAACTATCATTTAACCTTTGAGGGATAAGTATTTTCACCTGTAAATAGCTGTACAAAGGAGATACTGTCCGTTTGCAAGGAGGCATGGAGACTCAACATGAAATGGCAAAATGTTTAAAATAAAGAAACAAAAGGATTAAAAGGACATTTTGATAGAGGATGACATTCAGAGAAACATGTTTGTGTAAAAAAAAAATATTTAAGAACTGTATTATATAAAAAGGAGAAAAAGCTTAATGTATTTGTTGTGAATATGAAAAACTGATATATTAAAGAAGTGCATGAAAACAGTTATTTTGAATGTGTGGTTATTGTAATAGTATTAAAGCAAATCCATTATACTGTTTAAACTGATCCAATAACTAGCAGAATACATTTATCATTTGTAATTGCATTGTGACAAAACATAACCCACCCATGTTTTGTGGGGTTGTTTTTGATCATTCAGACCTACACCTTCACAGGGCCTAGACCTCTAGTGAAACCTACACCTTCACAGGGCTGAGACCTCTAGTTAAATCTACACCACCTCTAGTTAGACCTTCACAGCAAGCAAGTTTATATAGCACAATTCATACATAGAAGCAATTCAATGTGCTTTACAAAGAAAAACAAAAATATTAAAATACAATTGCATAAAAACAAATATATGAAAACAAACATCATAATAATAAAACATAGAATAAGAAAATAGAATAATAACGGGATAAAAACATAGGAAGCTATAAAAGCTGTAAGGCTAAACAGTGCGGTTAAGTTTAAGTGCTCAGTCATAGGTGTGTGAAAAGAGGTGTTTTTAACTTGGATTAAAAAATTTATGTTTGGGGCAAGTCTAAGATCTTCTGGCAGTTTATTCCAGTTGTGTGCAGCATAACTGCTAAACGCAGCTTCGCCATGTTTAGTTTGGACTCTGGGCTCTACTAGCTGACCTGTGTTCATGGATCTAAGAGCCCTGCTCGGTTTATATTCTTCAAACATATCAGAAATGTATTTGGGGCCTAAACCATTCAGTGATTTATAAACTAAAAGCAAAACTTTAAAATCTATTCTGTAACTGACTGGAAGCCTGTGCAAAGATTTAAGAACCGGAGTGATGTGCTCTGCTCTCTTGGTCCTGGTTAACATTCTAGCAGCAGCATTCTGAATGAGCTGCAGCTGTTTTACAGTCTTTTTGGGGAGTCCAGTTAAGAGGCCATTACAGTAGTCAACCCTACTAGAGATAAAAGCATGGATGAGCTTCTTTTGGTCTTTTTGGGACACCAAGCCCTTGATTCTGGCTATATTTTTTAGATGATAGAATGCTGTTTTGGTGACCGCTTTGATATGACTTAAATGTGAGGTCTGAGTCTATCAGAACACCAAGATTACACACTTTAAGGGCCCGAGAATCCAGCTCTTTACTAATACTCGTTCTTTTATTTTTGTTGCCAAACACAATAATCTCTGTTTTATCTTGGTTTAATTGTAGATAATTTTGGTTCATCAAGGTACGTGCTCTATACAGTGAGTCTATTGAGCTGTTGTTACACGGTTCAAGAGACATATATTTCAGTATCATCTGCATAGCTATGGTAGTTAATATGAAAAACTGATATATTAAAGAAACACTGCTTTTCCCCTTAGCTCAAGGGAATGCAAACAATTTTGATGGTTGGCGCATGTGTAGTACGTTCACATATTCTTACAGTGGGTTTGGAAAAGCCTCTGTGCTTTTGGGGCACAGTTTTGTCGCTTCCTACCAATCAAAATAATCCACATGCTCTCCAGTCCCGCGAGAACGTTTAGCGAAGCTAACTGGCCTAGCTAGCTATGGAAGTGTTAAATTCATTGTTGCATCTAGAACTATTTTCCACTTTGTCTTTTGAACAAGAAAAACAAATTCTGTCAAAGGGTAGACCAACATCTGATATTAAGGATTGACAACAGTTTAAGGGTCAGAAGTTTACCAGAATTTTCCAAAATGAATAGTAGGGCTGTGTGGTTGCGCTGAAGCTAGCAGGTTGTTCTGCTTTCCCTGCCTGCTGTTCTCAACTGCTGACACAGTGGTCAACAGCGATCGACATTCGTTCGGAAGTATAGGTGAATGAATTTCGCCTTCATATAAAGTTAAAAAATGTTGACTCATACTCGCTGATTTGTGTAGGTTATATTTGTTTACTGGATTCGGATTGTCAATCAGACATGCTACTGCAAGCTTGACGCTTATTTTTTTTGCTAATGCAGTCGTCCGCTACTCGCGCACTAAATTACTTTACGAGTCGTGCAGATGAAATCGGTCATGTGTTACGGCTGAGGTTGATGTAGTAAAATATTTCTGTTTCCATACATTACTTTTAGAATCTCAAAAAATATTTGAATGTGCAGACATTTTTATGAAGGTCGGTGGTGGATTAGCTGAAAGGGTAGCCTATGTGTAATAGCAAAATGTACCGTTGTTTTCCAGTGCATTTCAATAGTTAATAAATAGCAGCCGCGGGGTAGCCTAACTGATGAGTATAACGTGTGTGTATTGGAGAAAATACGGACTTGTTCCTCGTTTCACTGAATATGAAAATGACCGTTCCGTTTTCAAAATCGTATTTTCTGTAAAGTCTGTTTCATTTACAACAATATAGTGTGTGCATTTTCTGTCAGTCAGAAATGTATATATATATTCATAATATGTGCTTTGAACTGTTAGCTGAGTGGCTGTCAGCTACGAGGTTGTCGTGGTAACGATGAGGCTCGGGAGAGATTTGATAGCGAAGTGGAATCAACAGAGGCAGATTTGGTAGCTTCAGTTTTTCTGTGTATGTGTTAAATATTGAGCAAGTGTATAATTCAACATTTATTAGAGCGGAAAGTACAAAGTGAGCGACAGCGGACAGCAATCCAGCTGGCTTTGAAGCAGTTAGTTTATTCAGGCAACACTTAACAGCCATTGCTAGCAGCGATTACTACAAAGCTGGTGTTGGGCTGCACTGTCGGTAACTATAAGCATGTAAATTCCCGAGATTACACTGGCTAATTTGGTGTAAAATCATGATGGAATACACAAGCAGTTTGTAATAGACGTTAAGCATCTAAGTGGAATTGTTACTGTCATAAAGTTTATACATTATGAATGTTATTTTATAGGCTAAGGCAAGCTTTTACTACACGCTGCGTGTTGTTTACACTGACGCAACTGTTAAATTAAAATCACAGTATTTCTTCCCTACTGAGCAACTGACAGCCACTACCCCCCCCCCCCCCCCCCCCCCC
>JACXGI010012601.1:6200-22629 GCA_016801175.1 Esox masquinongy | reverse complement strand
TCATCATATTTATACCCCACTTATTAATGACACATTAATGTATTTGTCATATTTATACCCCACTTATTTATGATGCATTATTGTATTACTGCTGTAATTACATACTTTTAAATTATTTATATCTTGTATACCCATTGATTCTTGAAGAAGATAACTTCATAAAGGTGTGAGGCTGAGAATGAGGAGGAGAAGGAGAAGGAGGTGATGAAATTTTGTTGTGGTACTCCTGGTGACAGGGTACTGGTGTCAGGAGGAGAGAAGGAAGTGATACCTGCACAGTCTCCTGATCTTGAGGCCATGCTGCAAGACAACGACCTCGGCTTCTTCGGAGGTGTGTCTGTGTGTTGTGTTCTGACATCAGTGTGTGTGGGTCAGGTGCAATATGTAAACCTGAGGATGAATGGGATTACCCTGCCAGAACCAGTCCAGAACTAGACCAGAAACAGTCCAGAACTTCACCAGGGCTTAGTATAAAGCTCTTCTTGTCCCTCTCCCTCTCTCCTCCTGATGTCTCTGCTCTCCTTCCTCCTTCTGTGTCTCCTCCCACAGCCTCTCGGTCAGCCCGTAGGCCGCGACCGCCCTTTGTGTTCCTGCGTGTGGGTGATGTCGTCATGGAAACGAGTGGTCACATGGTCGGGGTGATCGTCAGTTGGGATCCAGAGCCCAGAGCCCCCCCTGAATGGACCCACAGACTGAATCCTGTCACTGAGGTGAGATCACACACACACACACACACACACTAAAGTACAAACATACACTCACACATCCGCTGAGATCAGAACACAGCGCGCACACACACACACACACACACACACACATTGAGGTCAACACATAGACAGATTGAGGTAAGAACACACACTTCCATTCATAAACAGAAACACTGGTCTTTAACATAATACTGCCTCTGTTAAAAAATTACAGGTCATATTTCAATAACACTGGGCAGTTTCTTTAACTTCTGACCGTGTGTGTGTGTGTGTGTGTGTGTGTGTGTGTGTGTTGTACAGGGTAGGAAATGGGAACACACACCCCACTACAAGGTGTTGTTCAGTGGTCCTATCCCTTCCTCTCTCCTAGTGGGCTACCTGCCGCAGACCAGACTGGAAAGACTGACAGGAACCAGGGTACACACACGCGCATTTATACACGGACATACACACACATCCATATATATATACACACACACACTCAGAAAATATCTGCTCCATACATACCTCCTCCATACTGCAAGGATTCTAATGACCTCTGACCCAAAGCAGTACCTCCTCCATACTGCCAGGATTCTAATGACCTCTGACCCAAAGCAGTACCTCCTCCATACTGCCAGGATTCTAATGACCTCTGACCTTGACCTACAATCTTGAGATTATGTCTAAAACAGTTTGGCACTAATGACGCTCTAACTCTAATGTCACAATTTGTTAGAAAAACCTGTAAAGTTTTGCCTTGACCAAGGCATTGTGATAGGACGAGCCACTCGATTCCACGTGTTTGGGGGGCTAAAGATTACCGGCTTTACTTTGTGAAGAGTAATATTCCTAAACGTCACCTGGTATGTCTCGGCCTGTGTCATGCTTGCGCTTGTCCGACGCATTAAAACGCTGCTACAGGCACTGGGGCGACTCCTCCGCACAGTTGTCCTAATGGGTTTCGCAGCAACCACTGTGTACACGTGCACACACATGCGCACACGCGCGCACACACACGCACACATTGAGACACACACTTCTTACCCCAACGTATGATTTCTGTGTTCCAGCCAGACATCCCCACACTGGAGAAGTACTTTACACACTTTGATGGAGAGAGGTTTGTTATGCAGCCCTGGCTCCGGGAGATCTTCCCTGAAGACTGACACAAAGGCAGAGTGTGTGTGAGGTGTGTGTGAGGTGTGTGTGAGGTGTGTGTGAGGTGTGTGTGAGGTGTGTGTGAGGTGTGTGGGAGGTGTGTGGGAGGTGTGTGGGAGGTGTGTGTGTGTGTGCGGGAGTGTGTGCGGGAGATGTAAAGGAAGGGATAGCGTTGGCCCTTCATCAGAGTCCTGCTGAGTTCCTCAGGTCGTTGCAGGAATGAGAATGTGTCGACTCACCTGGTTTAATAAGACTGCAGTTTCCTACAGATGAGCCCCAAATAGCAGAATGAAATCAACATGAATAAAACACATCACAAACCTCAAGCAGTATTCATGGCACTCAGTCAGCCTCCCAAACTGCCCCAGAGGGACCAGCACAACCCTTCTAAGAACATTGCTAATGTGGTTCCGCAGACAGTTTGCAAGAGAGCTGAAGGGTCTCTAACTCAGTAGAGGATTATATGGAGCTTTTGTCAATTAAAAGTTTCAACAATGTTTCAACAATGATCAATAAGTTATCGGCCTGTGACATCAAACAGGACCAACCAATGTTCTGGCGGAAAAGGCAGTGATAAGTACTGGAACCGTGATAAAGTGGCGTGCGTTATGATTGACTACAGCTGATTGGCAGCAGCGCTCAAATGCATGTGAATGACGTTGCCATAGTTTAGGACTAGTATGAACATTGACTAAATTACTCTCTGTAGACTGAGGAAAAATACATTGAAAATGTAAAGAGCGCTAACTTTAAATGACCAATCACCCACTTACAGTTTGAAGCCACATCACTGGTCAGAGCCAGATGAAGGACAGATAATATAATTCAGTATAATGTTATTGTGAAGATAATGTCAAAGGTTTTAATAATAATTACATAATTTTTTTCATGATGATTATACATTGTTTATATTTTAGTAAAGGACTGAATAAATATTATTTTGAACAGTAATGACATTGCATCTTTCGTCGTGTGTGTGTGTGTGTGTGTGTGTGTGTGTGTCCTAAATGCACACCAGCTCTCCTAAATACACGCCAGCTTTCCTAAACACCTTCAGAGGAGCGCTTTCACCAACAAGCTTTCAGCAAGTTTTTCCAAAAAAGTTATTTCTCTAAAATCATTAACAGTTTTGCTGGTCAGGAATAAATATCTCTGTTTCTATCCAACTGTCTATGAAAAATGTATTTGAAAAACATCAGAAATGGCAATATTTATTCCTGACCAGCAGATTTGGCCGTCGTAACATCAGGTTACTTTGCAGCTATTTATTATAATTGTGTTTCCATGGTGTTATACAGAGGCTGCAGAAGATTGGTTTGCTGCAATTTAGAACTTTGGTTTTGAAAAACAATTCTAAACTATGCTGGAATTTAGTCTAATGTCTGTGGTGTCATTGACATGAATGGGGACCCCATTTTTCTATGACATCAACCGTCTATGCTATTCATTATATTTCTATGACTTGAATGGGGACTCCTGTTCTAGTTGTTTTACTGAATATGAATGTTAAACCCGCAAAATGTTATGTTTTGAGCGTCCAGCAGAGGACATTGTTGGAAAGCAACTTGACATCGAAGAAAGCATAGGCTGTATGAAGAAATCAGGAGGATCTGGCAATTTACAACACACCGCTCAAAACAGTATGCGATGTAACAAAGCTTCGGAAGTCATTGATCACATGATAATGTAACTTTATATATATAAATATAGATTACCTGTGAAAACTTTTAGAACACCCCCATGTTTGGATGTACTTTGAAATTAAAGCAAAGAAGAAATAAATAATTTGACACAAAAAAATTAATAACGGAATCGGTTTGTTTAACAAAATGTAATTGACAGTTTTGACTAATCAAAGTAGCCACCTTCTGCAGCCATAACAGCCAAGCACGTTATGTCTGGAGACTGTGCTGGCTGTTCCAGGATATGAAACTTACCGTCTTGTTCTTTTCTTATACTATGGTTCTGACATAGCCTGGAGGTGTGTTTTGGGTCAATATCTTGCTATGATATTGCCCCCTGACCAACTAGGCGTACCCCAGGGGGTGCTGATTGGTGCAAAATGCTGTGGTAACCATGGGAACCATCCTTTCATCTACTCGACGGTGTAAAAAACCCTGCGTGATGAACCCGGCGTGATGAACCCTGCGTGATTTCACATTTTCATTAATCGGTCCATAAGCAATGGCTTTCTTGCTGCACCTCGACCTGATAAACCTGCAGCTGGAAGTCTTCTCTTCACAGTTGAAACTGAGACTTGCTTAGTTCGACCAGTGTTGAGCTGTGCTTGAAGCCGTCGTCCTGTGGGCCGCCTATAAAGCCGTTGGCTCTCAGAAACATGTCCTCTGATTCTTTTGTGGCTTTGGGTCTGCCAGACCTCTTCCTGTTTGAGTTTCCTCCGGTTTCCAAGTGCCTTTTGATGGTATAGGAAACTGTACTCACTAACACCTTGGCTTTCTTTGCAATTTCCCTGAAGGAAAGACCTATACCTTTAAAGGTTTGAATGGTCTGTCTGTCTTCCTTTGTTACTTGCATTTTCCTGCCATTGTGAGAACAATATACTACCTCCTGCAGTACAATACTGTCCAAATAATGCTTAAGAGGGTGTAGTAACACAGTCTGTTCAAACACTGTTTTTATACAGACAGAGGGTTTGTAAGTAATCAACAAATGTTGGGACACCTGTATGAGCTGTTAGCATTTAACAGGTTTAATTTACTTCCATTGTTGCAGAAAAGCTGTAAGTTGTTAACCCATTATTTGTTCCCTGAAAAGGGCCTTTTTTATAACTCCGAAATGTGCATTGTTTTTAAATTTTTTGAGAAAAAAATGTGCATTGTTTTTCAAACTTTTTTACCTCTGGCAGTTTACCGCTGCCCTTTATACCATTTCAGGTTATTCACTGAACAACTTAAATATGGAAATATGGGGGTGTTGTAAAACTTTATATGGAAATATGGGGGTGTTGTAAAACTTTTGACTGGGAGTGTATGTCAAAATTCATCATTTAAAAGTGATAGAAAAATTGCGACCTCTTTTAAAAACATGAATTGGTTAATTTATCTAATACAAATTGTGTAAAAAATACCGCAGACACGGCAGCTCAACAGGTTTAGCTACCCAAAGCCATATTCAAAGCCATAATGGGGGAGGGGTGAAATTACAGTGTTTCACTCTGCTAACGGATCAAGTGATCATTCAACTTTGCACACACCCTCCTTTGATTGGTCAGGTAGTTAGGTATAATTGCTGGCTGATTCATCTAGATAACAGACAGTCAGATCCCACTCAGAACACAGATAGACAGACAGATGGATATGTAATAAGCATGTTGGTATTGATGTAGCAACATGTCTGGTAGTGACGTGTTGGTAGGTAAAAAAGGCTACACTGTAGATTAGTTGTTTGCTTTGGCTCATTTTTTGAAACAGTCTTAACATTCTCTAAACTGTTAATGCAATCGTCACAACTGTTTCATGGGACATCACAACTCCATGGCATGTCTGCAAAATGTAGTAACTCACCCAAAATATTTAATTCATGCTTCAAAACCTAGTAATTGTGTCAGTAAATTGGCCAGTGCCACAAAAATGAAAAGCTTTTTTCTCATCATGTGAGCCGGACTGGTCAAAATGTTTACACTACAAAAAATGTTGCCAATGGAACAAGACAGTTTCACTATTTTTGGGGAGATATTTGCTTGAAATAAGTTAAATAATCTGCCAATGGAACAAGACAAATTACACGATATTCAAGGCATATTTTCTAAAAACAAGCGGTATATTCTAGCTCTTTAAGAAAAATGTACCTTATTTTAAGGATGGTTAGATTTTTTTTACTTGAAAACATGTTAAATAAACTTGATAAGACAGATATGTTTTGCAGTGCAGATGTTTTTTCACCATGGCAGTCAACCCTGGATATGTTTGTTAAATATAAATTTCAGTTTTGTCCTACATTTTTGTGGACACTAACTGTTTAGTACAAAATAATGTTTTGTCTAGTTGAATGCTGGTGTGTATCACACTGAGCTTTATGGATACCAGTTTCAACAGTGGGAAAAGTTTACTGGGAAAAGTCAATACTGTACAATTCTGTAGTACACAGAAAAGGGATAGATGCACATTTGTATGTATACAGTAAATTTAGCAATGTGTTACATGTAAACAGAAAATCCACATTTGCATGTGCATTTTTACATATTTCTTACAAAATAAAGTTATAGATAGTGTCCAGAAAATTCCCCACAAAATGACATCCATGAAAACAAAAACTGCAACAACAATGAAAAATCCTGCGTTAGTTCTGTAAAAAACAATGAATTGCACCTCCTCACGGTATGTAACACTACAAGTTCCCATCATCTTGGTGGACATCCTGTCGCTCTTGTTGGTCTGGCAAGAGATTTTCATCAACATCAGATCTGATGTTTTCCCTTGTGATGCACCGCGGGATTCCTATTTCATTACTATGTCACCTGGCAGCTAATTTGCAAATATAGCAGATATCACAAACATTTCATGTCATGGATATTTATGGAATATACATGTACAGTATCTCACAAAAGTGAGTACACCCCTCACATTTTTGTAAATATTTGATTATATCTTTTCATGTGACAACACTTGTCAGGGCTTTAAAGGAAAGCTAGGAGCAGGAGACGAGGAGCTAGTGAAAAAGTCTTTCCTTTTAATGAACACAGCAGCACCGACGTATGCTCGGAAAGTGAGACAATCACACACAAAGACTAGGGGAGCAGAGGGAACATATATACTGGGGGGAATGATGGTAAATGAGGACCAGGTGCGCTAAACAAGACAACAGGTGAGATGAATAGATGAGATGGGCGGTGGTGTCAGAAGGCCGGTGACGTCGACCGCTGGAGCCTGCCCGCTGCAGGGGGAGGAGAGGCAGCAGAGGGCGCTGTCGTCACAACACTAAAGAAATGACACTTTGCTACAATGTGAAGTTGTGTGTACAGCTTATATAACAGTGTAAATTTGCTGTCCCCTCAAAATAACACAACACACAGCCATTAATGTCTAAACCGCTGGCAACAAAAGTGAATACACCCCTAAGTGCAAATGTCCAAATTGGGCCCAAAATGTCAATATTTTGTGTGGCCACCATTATTTTCCAGCACTGCCTTAACCCTCTTGGGCATGGAGTTCACCAGAGCTTCACAGGTTGCCACCGGAGTCCTCTTCCACTCCTCCATGACGACATCACGGAGCTGGTGGATGTTAGAGTTCTTGCGCTCCTCCACCTTCCGTTTGAGGATGCCCCACAGATGCTCAATAGGGTTTAGGTCTGGAGACATGCTTGGCCAGTCCATCACCTTTACCCTCAGCTTCTTTAGCAAGGTAGTGGTCGTCTTGGAGGTGTGTTTGGGGTCGTTATCATGTTGGAATACTGCCCTGCGGCCCAGTCTCCGAAGGGAGGGGATCATGCTCTGCTTCAGTGTGTCACAGTACATCTTGGCATTCATGGTTCCCTCAATGAACTGTAGCTCCCCAGTGCCGGCAACACTCATGCAGCCCCAGACCATGACACTCCCACCAACATGCTTGACTGTAGGCAAGACACACTTGTCTTTGTACTCCTCACCTGGTTGCCACCACAGACGCTTGACACCATCTGAACCAAAAAAGTTTATTTTGGTCTCATCAGACCACAGGACATGGTTCCAGTAATCCATGTCCTTAGTCTGCTTGTCTTCAGCAAACTGTTTTAATGGCTGTGTGTTGAGTTATTTTGAGGGGACAGCAAATTTACACTGTTATACAAGCTGTACACTCACTACTTTACATTGTAGCAAAGTGTCATTTCTTCAGTGTTGTCACATGAAAAGATATAATCAAATATTTGCTTAATCAAATATACTGTATGTCTGACAGATTTTGATAGTTGAATGGATCATTTTGCATATGATGGCTCACACGATGAAAGAATGTTTAGAAGTTGTGAATAGTATGACAATTTCACTGAGAGTCAACTCATCAGTTTTGATCAGCAAGCCATGTGCATGTAGGTATTGTGCCTGTTGTAGACAATTGTACTTACTCTTTTGCACACGTGTGCCAAAACACGTGCAATTTTCTTAAATGCATAAGAAATTCTAATCTGATGTGAGCAAGAAACTAATTGTTCAGAGATTTGAACTTACTGTTTTGAAAAATAAATTCTCATTTGAGAATTGAGCCAGAGCGATTGAGAAAAACTGTAATATAATGATGCAATGGTAGATTTTCATGAACGTTAAAATTGAACCAGAGTTGCTGAGATCAGACAGACAGAGTGCTTAAATTGAGGAAAGAATACTGCAGACTAAATGTTAAGGAGAACGTCTACCTGCCTTGCTCAGTCGGATCTGTCCATCCCATGTGCCTGTTCATCTCCGTTATTTTTATTATTATAAGTTTGTCAAAGTCAATGTTTTAGTATGAAAGGTTTTTGAAGTAAAGGATTATAGTAAGGATTGTAGTAAATTTTGGTCCAGTTTGACTAAGTCACCACCTCCTCCATCACCTCCTCCATCACCTCCTCCACCACCTCCTCCATCACCTCCTCCATCAGCCTCCTCCACCACCTCCTCCATCACCTCCAACACCAACCTCCTCCATCACCTCTTCCACCAGTCTCCTCCACCAGCCTCCTCCATCACCTCCTCCATCAGCCTCCTCCACCACCTCCTCCACCACCTCCTCCATCACCTCCTCCACCACCTCCTCCACCACCTCCTCCATCACCTCCTCCGTCTCTAAACGTCTCTCTGTATCATAGCTGCATTATACTGCACTCCAACTCTTTCCTCACACTGCATCCACAGTGCAGTCCATAAGCATTTGCACAGTGACACAGATTTTGTTGTTTCGTACTGCAGCATATTTACTCCAGCCAATACCTGCTGTCTGTCACCCACAGACGTCACCAGTCGCTGGGTATATTCCCAGGTGATCCTCTGCCAGGTCTGTACTGGGTATCTTCCCTGGTGATGTTCTGCCAGGCCTGTACTGGCTATCTTCCCTGGTGATGTTCTGCCAGTCCTGTACTGGGTATCTTCCCTGGTGATGCTCTGCCAGGCCTGTACTGGGTATCTTCCCTGGTGATGCTCTGCCAGACCTGTACTGGATATCTTCCCTGGTGATGCTCTGCCAGGCCTGTACTGGGTATCTTCCCTGGTGATGCTCTGCCAGGCCTGTACTGGGTATCTTCCCTGGTGATGTTCTGCCAGGCCTGTACTGGCTATCTTCCCTGGTGATGTTCTGCAAGTCCTGTACTGGGTATCTTCCCTGGTGATGCTCTGCCAGGCCTGTACTGGGTATCTTCCCTGGTGATGCTCTGCCAGGCCTGTACTGGGTATCTTCCCTGGTGATGCTCTGCCAGGCCTGTACTGGGTATCTTCCCTGGTGATGTTCTGCCAGTCCTGTACTGGATATATCCCCTGGTGATGTTCTGCCAGGCCTGAACTGGGTATCTTCACCTGGTGATGTTCTGCCAGGCCTGTACTGCAGCCATCTCCAGTTCCTGTTTATTTTGGGGGATTTGGTCCTTTTTTCTTGTCTTCAGCAAGTGAAACACAATTAGTTGGATTCAGATTGACTGACAGTTGTTCATTGCACATTTTCTGGACCAAGGACCCTGGAGAACCCCTTGGTTGCTTCAGCAGTTTATGTGGGGTCATTGTTGTCTTGGTTAGGCCAGTTGGTTAGACCATTCCAAATTGTTCTTCACAATTTCTACTTGCCATCACTCTAGAATATTTGTTTCATCTGTCTACAGTACCGTTTTCCAGAATTCAGACGGGCTCTCTTTTTCTGGTATTTTTTATGCCACTCTGTTTTTGAGACACTACCAATGTGTACATTACAGTCCAGCCTTGTGCTACTGTTCAAATACTTATGGTTTGCAGTTTTACTCAAAAGCAGCAGCTTGTCTTCCACACTGCAAAAAATTATTCCCCCAAAATAAGTAAAGAAAATAAAATTTGACAAAAATGCATGAATTAAGTAGAATAATTTATCATTATATATTTTATTACTTTGATGATGATGTTTTCATTTGTTTTGATGTTTTAATTTGAGTATTTGTTTTTATGTTATTGTATTTTTATATATTTTATATTTTATTTTTCTTTGTAAAGCACATTGAATTGCTTCGATGTATGAATTGTGCTATATAAATAAACTTGCTTGCTTGCTTTGATGAAGCATATATTTTTTTCAGTACAGTTTTCCAAATCATAGCACATTACAGAACACAAAGATGCCTCTTCAAAGTGCAGCAAGAGTTTTAACCGGTACATCTCCTGTTTAACATATTCTTGGGAAGCAGAATGGTTTCGCAGAGAAACAAAGATTTGATGTAGCTGGGACAGATATTAAAATGCCTGGAATAACAAGAGTTCAGACAAGACTGAGAATACAGGCGGAAATCAAAACAGAATGTACAGAATGTACAGTAATGGGTGGAGTTACGTCAGAAAATTGCTTCAGGGCATTTAATTCTATTCTGCAAAACAATCTCCAAACACCAGAAACGAAACAAAGTAGTACTGAAAGTTGAGACTACTGTGCACACCTCTACTGGCTTGCGGGGACTCGTTCTCCATGGGGCATCGTAGGCTGAAAAATAATAGCAGGCTGTAAGTCGCTATTTATAGTGTTAGTAAACTTTTCATAGAAGACGTTAGTCAATTTAACACAATGCTTAATCGTGCCTAGCAAAATATTCAAACTTGTCGTGATGGTACAGTTTTTCTGAATTGCTAAAACACTAAACCCCATTCTCTGAACCAAATTCTCAGTGGCCTAAACCCATTTTTCGACTCAGTCACTCTTTTGGCAAAACTTTAAACAAATTTAGGTAGTTAGACACCATTTGCAAATTGCATTCACTCTGTTTGCAAAACTCTAAACACATTCTCACTCACTAAATCCCATTTTGCACAGTGATGTACTTGTGTTGCAAAATGGTAAACACGGGCAGCAAAAGTTAAACACAGTTGTCATCATTTACACACAATGACTCAGAATAGTACACACTTGTTTCTAATGATGTGATCAAACCAAATGTTCAGAATATAACTCAGTTCAGTGGACACAGGTGACACAGGTCTGAGACAGAGGAGAAGAGGATGTGTCAGAGGTGGTGGAGGAGGAGGAAGAGTATGTGTCAGAGGTGATGGAGGAGGAGGAAGAGTATGTGTCAGAGGTGGTGGATGAGGAGGAAGAGTATGTGTCAGAGGTGGTGGAGGAGGAGGAAGAGTATGTGTCAGAGGTGGTGGAGGAGGAGGAAGAGTATGTGTCAGAGGTGATGGATGAGGAGGAAGAGTATGTGTCAGAGGTCGTGGATGAGGAGGAAGAGTCTGTGTAAAAGGTGGTGGATGAGGAGGAAGATTATGTGTAAAAGGTGGTGGACGAAGACTCAGCACACTCCTCTGGCAGGACTCAGCACAAAGACGTGATTCTGAGGCCGAATGAATCTCTCACTGACTTTGATTTTGCAGTTGCACAACATTTGTGAGTTTATTGTAATGTACTTTTCATTTAGAGTTTCCTTTGGTCATTGGGCTTTTGCAGTTGGACTACTGTGTTTTTATTCCACTGCTGAATATACAGACATTCAATACTGTATTCCTTGTACTACTTACAGTATTCAACATATTCACTGAACTAAGTTGTGATTACTATATTTTTTATTGCAAAATGCGTTGACTATTTAAAATAAAATAAAAATCTGTAACTACATGCCCTGGGTGCTGTGTTCTCTGTTTTTTTATGTAGTGTCTAATGAATGCTGTGTAGTGTTTATATATTGACTGGCTGTGTGTATGATCTGGAAGCATTGCTTGATTTTGAGAGCAGATGAAATGGTTTTGAGGTGAGTATTTGAATTTGACAGAAGAGTCAGGGGTTTTGTGATGTAATTTGAAGATTTGGATCTGTGTTAAAGATTTTTTGAGAAAATGGGTGAAGGTTTCATGAAATGTGTCTTAGCAATTGTGAACATCTTAGCAAACTGTAATGCGTGACAAAATTATCTAATGTTGAAACGCAATTATGATGACGTACCGTATTATTGTCCCAATCAGTCACAATACTGGAATACTAGCTCACTACATACTAAACAGTAGGCTACGTACTTCACCATCATCCGCAAAGTACATACTTGTAGTAAGTAGTATCTAGTATGCGATTTGAGATTCAGCCTTGTATAACTTTCCTTCTTGTGTTCTTCTTTCAACACTCACAAATAAAAATAAACAGTGGGGCCCGAGGTGATCCCATCGAACAATAAGGAAAAACTGCTTGCACATAAAACACAGGTAGTTAAATAAACCAAAAGGAACAGTTTAAACAAATACTACACTTGCTTCCGCCATGACCTCTGCCTTGGTACTGTGTTCCCTTTGCCTCGTTAGTGTGGTCCTTAAGAGAACACAAACAATTAGTGAATTGGCCTCAGGTGAGCACATGTGGCTGTACTGAGGCCCACTTCCAGGGGAAGGTGCAGCCTGACCAGTTGATCTGCTCAATCCCTCACACATATTTAAACATAGACACAAACAACATCCCTTTAATTCAATGAATTGACTTTGACTGGGATGCATTTTGCAGCTTTATATGACACCCTTTTTTCTGATTAGTTGTTGCAGCCCAAAATAAATGTTTAAAATAAATTTCAAAAATTACTTAGAATGTTTTTGTTTCATTCAACCATTTATTTTCTGGTTCTTGGGTTACATGTTACATAACCTAACAGAGCCTCATTAAGGTGCCGCGGGCGTTAAACCGGTACTTCTTTTCAATGCCTTCATGGGACCTGAATCATCATTTATGTTGTCAAGTTGGATGCAGTTTGGTCTGGTGGAATGAGTCTGTCTTATCGTTACATAATACAGCTGTGTATGCACATAGAAGAACAGAATGTACAGAGGTGTAGACTAGTGGAACAAAACAGCTGTCACACCTTTCATGGAACATTCTTATGTTGTCATACTGGATGCTCATACAGTGACTTCCACAATTATTGGCAACCCTAGTAAAGATGAGTAAAAAAGGGTTATATAAAATTCACCTTTCGGTGAATTAGCTTAATGTCACACTGAAAAAAATTAAGAAACATCCAACTTTTAAGTAAATTTATAAAAAAAACTCAAGAAATAATGTCATCAAAAAATAATAATTCCTAACAAAACTGCGTGTGTCTTAACTACTGGCACCCCTAGAAATTCTTATGAACAAAATCTAACTGAAGCATGTTTTCCATTTAGATTTTACTTTTTTAAGTTGATCAGAGTGTTTATGAATTTTCAAGCAGTAATCCATGACTTTTTTACTCAGGGGTGCCAGTTATTGTGGAGGGCACTGTATGTCTGGTGGAATTACTCTGTCTAACCAACACATAATACAGCTATGTATGCACGTAGCAGACTTGAACGGGATCAAGTCAATTGCCTGTCAGAATCAGAAGATACTTTAACTACAGGAGAGGTTACAGTGGGATTTAAAGACTCTTGACCAAAAGATTGAATCTTTCTCACAAAAGGGGTGAAAATAGGTGGAGGTCTGGCGCCAAATGTTTTGGCCATCTTCCTTTGTTTTGTCCAACAATGAAACATAGAAACTGGCATTCTCACATTTATATAATTCAATTATCCCCACTCAAAGCTTGACCTACACTGTCGCTTCTCAAGTATCTCAGAAAAATCATACAGGCGGTGTGGTCAGTTCTCATGCCTCCTGCCTCCTGAATTAATTTTGTTTATTATTTTGTGTTTAGATTAAGATGTTCAGAGGGGGCATTTGAGTGCCTGTATATTAACATTTGTATTATATAATATTCTATGTCGCATGTGAAACCCAATCAATCAAATTCATTTTATTTTTACATTAAGCCATTTTTACATTAGCATTTGTCACAAAGTGCTTTTACCCAGCCTGAAACCCCAAAAACCAACCAGCAAGAGTTAATGCACAGTGGATAGAAAAAACTCCCTAGTACGGTCAAGGTTTAGGAAGAAACCTAGAGAGGAACCAGACTCTGAGGGGTGGCCACTCCTCTTCTGGCTGTGCTGGGTGAAGATTATGAGTGCATAACCTTTTGGGCCACTTCAAGATCCAAGTAAAACACATGAAAAAGGTTACAGAAACATGATCCACTCAACCAAAATTTTGGCTTTGAACTCATTAAGTTTGCTTGAAAATGTATATCTTAAATTGTTTTTTAAACAAAATAATGCAAGCTGCCGCCATGACAGACAATTCATCACAATAGTCAGTGGCTTACTTTTGGGAATAGTAGGAGTGGGGGGGCATTAACAATAGTCAGTGCATTCTTCTGAGTCTGCACACATTACATTTCACTTAGTGTTCATGGAGGATTCCCTTTTAAGACCACATCAACATATTAAATACTACCTGACAGATGAAAAACAACAGACCCAGGGTATTTGACAGTCCCACCCTGGATCGACAATTACCAACATGTGGCGCTGACAAATGGTGTCACCCAATTATCACCCTGTAACATAACACTCACTGCAAAACATATATGGCTTATCAAGTATATTTATCTTATTTTCAGGATAAAAACCTTCCTTAAAATGTGGTATATTTTTCTTAACAAGCTAGATTATACCGCTT
Organism: Esox masquinongy; assembly: GCA_016801175.1. Taxonomy (NCBI): domain Eukaryota; kingdom Metazoa; phylum Chordata; class Actinopteri; order Esociformes; family Esocidae; genus Esox; species Esox masquinongy. The sequence goes on along the minus strand of JACXGI010012601.1, from coordinate 8,135 downwards.
GTTTTTAGAAAATATGCCTTGAATATCGTGTAATGTTTCTTATTCCGTTGGCAGATTATTTCACTAATTTCAATCAAATATCTCCTCAAATATAGTTAAATTGTCTTGTTCCATTGGCAACATTTTTTGCAGTGTGTAAATGTGTTCACACAAACAGCATTGTTGCTCAGGAGGTCTTCATAAGCATGACACATGGCACTGTGTGTTTGCTCAGTTCCAAACGGTTTCCGGGGGACAATATTTGTTCTGGACCGAGTGTTTTGTGCAGAGCAGGTGGACTCAACTATGCCTCACCGAAACAGACAGACATTTTATTAAACCAAACGGCTCAAAAGGGAAAAACCTTGAAGGCTGGGACCCGATGAGACATAGACATGACTGTAGGTGGAAAAGCCACATTCCAGAGCAAAAGTCCAAAATCTGTGCCCGTTTGGTGGACACAGATTAGACCTGGTCTTGGACTAAAACAAAATCAACTTCAGTGGACATTCTTTATCTCTATTTTCATGCCCACACACATACACCGACTATAACACAGCTTCTCTCTAATAGGCCACTCCCATTCCTTTGTGGGTATATAAAACATCCTGCTCAGCTCATTCATTCAGTCAGTCTTTCTCAGTGACTCGTGACAGAAACTATGGAGTCTCTCAGCTGTCCCATCTGTCTAGAACATCTGAAGGAGCCAGTCACCACTGCCTGTGGACATAGTTACTGTATGGACTGTATTGAGGGCTGCTGGGACCAGGATGAGGTTAAAGGTGTGTACAGATGCCCCCAGTGCAGACAGACCTTCATCCCAAGACCTGTTCTGGTGAAGAACATCATGCTGGCCGATGTAGTGGAGAAACTGAAGACAGGACTACAAGTGTCTCCTTCTGCTCACTATTATGCCGGACCTGGAGATGTGGCGTGTGATGTCTGCACTGGGAGAAGGTTTAAAGCTGTCAAGACCTGTCTGGGGTGTCTGGCCTCTTACTGCGACACCCATCTTCAGCCTCACTACCAATCTGAGGCACTAAAGATGCACAAGTTGGTCGACACGTCAACAGAACTGCAGGACAAGGTCTGCTCTCATCCAGACAGCCAGCCGGAGGTTATCTGCCATACCGATCAGCAGTGTCTCTGTTACCTGTGCACCATGGAGGAACATACAGGCCATAAGACAATTTTATCTGAAACAAAGAAGGCTGACAAACAGGTTAATTTGATATTTCAAATCACTACACATTTTAAACATTAAGCTATAGTGACATGTAACGCAAAAATTTATTATTACGACGTCTTAGAATTATGAATAAATCTGGGTCAGGCCTGGTTTGATAGTCAGAGGCGAAATCCTCAGAAATCTTGATTTGTCTGAAGTACAGCAGCTAATGGCACTCTTCATCTCAGGCATCCCGTTGTATAACGAGAGCATTAGCACATGCTAACATAGCCATTACACTGGAGATTGTTACATTTTAGAGACTATGTGTATAGGGTTTGGTCTGACAGGTGAATGGTGTCTCTTACAGAAACAGCTGGGTCTGAAACAGGGGAAGTTGCACTACCAGCAGAGGATCCAGGAGAGCGAAAGGAAGCTGATGGAGTTGAAACAGACTATGACCGTTATCAAAGTGAGTACTTAAACAGACTCCCACCTTAATCAGTGAGTGCTAAAACGGACTATAACCTTTATCAGTGTGTATTAAAACAGACTATGACTGTTATCAGTGTGTATTAAAACAGACTATGACTGTTATCAGTGAGTATTAAAACAGACTATGACTGTTATCAGTGAGTATTAAAACAGACTATGACTGTTATCAGTGAGTATTAAAACAGACTATGACTGTTATCAGTGAGTATTAAAACAGACTATGACTGTTATCAGTGAGTATTAAAACAGACTATGACTGTTATCAGAGAGTATTAAAACAGACTATGACTGTT
>JACXGI010012600.1:8128-22570 GCA_016801175.1 Esox masquinongy | reverse complement strand
CTCAGGACTGTGGAATACATTATGTATTGTTTAGTGAAATTTTCATTTCAAATTGGAAATAACGTTTTATATTTTTAAAGTGACACTGGAGGGACACTCAAAGGGCAAATCAGACTTCAGGTGGGGTAAGTGCCCCGGTGGCCCACTGGACAGCTGCACCAGGCAGATTGAATGTCATTTATTTTGAAAAAAAAAAAAAAATATATATATATATACACCCCTCACATTTTTGTAAATATGATTATATCTTTTCATGTGACAACACTGAAGAAATGACACTACAATGCTACAATGTAAAGTAGTGAGTGTACAGCTTGTATAACAGTGTAAATTTGCTGTCCCCTCAAAATAACACAACACACAGCCATTAATGTCTATACCGCTGGCAACAAAAGAGAGTACACCCCTAAGTGAAAATGTCCAAATTGGGCCCAAAGTATCAATATTTTGTGTGGCCACCATCATTTTCCAGCACTGTCTAAACCCTCTTGGCCATGGAGTTCACCAGAGCTTCACAGGTTGCCACTGGAGTCCTCTTCCACTCCTCCATGACGACATCACGGAGCTGGTGGATGTTAGAGACCTTGCGCTCCTCCATCTTCCGTTTGAGGATGCCCCACAGATGCTCAATAGGGTTTAGGTCTGGAGACATCCTTGGCCAGTCCATCACCTTTACCCTCAGCTTCTTTAGCAAGGCAGTGGTCGTCTTGGAGGTGTGTTCGGGGTCGTTATCATGTTGGAATACTGCCCTGTGACCCAGTCTCCGAAGGGAGGGGATCATGCTCTGCTTCTGTATGTCACAGTACATGTTGGCATTCATGGTTCCCTCAATGAACTGTAGCTCCCCAGTGCCGGCTGCACTCATGCAGCCCCAGACCATGACACTCCCACAACCATGCTTGACTGTAGGCGAGACACACTTGTTTTTGTACTCCTCACCTGGTTGCCGCCACACACGCTTGACACCATCTGAACCAAATAAGTTTATCTTGGTCTCATCAGACCACAGGACATGGTTCCAGTAAACCATGTCCTTAGTCTGCTTGTCTTCAGCAAACTGTTTGCAGGCTTTCTTGTGCATCATCTTTAGAAGAGGCTTCCTTCTGGGACGACAGCCATGCAGACCAATTTGATGCAGTGTGTGGCGTATGGTCTGAGCACTGACAGGCTGACCCCCCACCCCTTCAACCTCTGCAGCAATGCTGGCAGCACTCATACGTCTATTTCCCAAAGACAACCTCTGGATATGACACTGAGCACGTGCACACAACTTCTTTGGTCGACCATGGCGAGGCCTGTTCTGAGTGAAACCTGTCCTGTGAAACCGTTGTATGGTCTTGGCCACCGTGCTGCAGCTCAGTTTCAGGATCTTGGCAATCTTCTTATAGCCTAGGCCATCTTTACGTAGAGCAACAATTCTTTTTTTCAGATCCTCAGAGAGTTCTTTGCCATGAGGTGCCATGTTGAACTTCCAGTGACCAGTATGAGGGAGTGTGAGAGCGATAACACCAAATTTTACACACCTGCTCCCCATTCACACCTGAGACCTTGTAACACTAATGAGTCACATGACACCGGGGAGGAAAAATGGCTCATTGGGCCCAATTTGGACATTTTCACTTATGGGTGTACTCACTTTTGTTGCCAGCGTTTTGGACATTGATGGCTGTGTGTTGAGTTATTTTGAGGGGACAGCAAATTTACACTGTTATGCAAGCTGTACACTCACTACTTTACATTGTAGCAAAGTGTCATTTCTTCAGTGTTGTCATATGAAAAGATATAATCAAAAATTTGCAAAAATGTGAGGGTGTACTCACTTTTGTGAGATACTGTATATACACACTCACACACACACACACACACACACACACATATATGTATATATATATATATATATATATATATATATATATATATATATATATATATATATATATATATATATATATATATATATATATATATATTGTAAATAAAATCATCTGTGTTGTTTATTTGTGTTTTGTTCAATAAAAACAAATGAAAGTGAAAAGAATACAGCAAGAACAGGCTGGTTGCAGGCTGGTTACTTCCAAAACTTTCCTCAAATGCCAAAGTTTATCATAACAGAGATGCGAGACACAGCACACAGAAGTCCAAGGAGGATGTTGACCAATGCCCGACAGCTGCAGCCAAACATTCTTGGAAATTCTGACCGGAGTTTGGACCTAAATTATTTCTCTGACCTTTTCCCTCCCTCAGAGCTGCTAATAGCAATCAGCTGGACATTGTCGGTGTGTTTGTGTGTGTGTGTATTGGAGTGTGTGTGTGTATTGGGGTGTGTGTGTGTGTGTGTGTGTGTGCGTGTGAGACGGGCCTGCCAAGGGTGTTGACTATGCTGTGGTAATTTTAGGGAACACAAGGCTTCTTTCCTGTGAAACATCATTTCCCTCCCCCTCTTTCCTTGTTGTTGAGTTGGCATTAGTAGAAGCTGGAGTTTAGACCACCCAGACGTCCTAATTAACAATAAGCGTTGTTTTACAACATCACTTTTAAACACTGGCAATACAGTTGTCATTTAAATGTCAGTCCATCCTCACACCCTACAGGGGTTTTTGAGCTGTGATGTAAAATGTATCTTATGAAACTACAGGGATCTGATGAATTGATGAGAACTAAAAATACAGACTTGCATTGTTCTTTTTGTGAGTGTGGTTTTTCATCTTCTTATAAAAATCCACCTAATAAAAACCTACCCCCATCTCTTTCCCCTCCTCATTTTCATCTCCCTTCAAAGATTTTCTGTCTTCCCCTGTCACCCACCCAGCTGTAGAAAAACTGAAAAAAACCTCTCCAACCGTCCATCGTTTACTGGTACAGTGGCAACAGTAATTTACCTAATCAACCTTAACTCTAACCCTTCACCTTCTTTAGATTTCTTTATAAACTTTAAAATGCAAATTATAACAAATGGAAAATGTATAGGAAGTGTACAAAATGTGTGAAATTACATGTTATTATGTTTTTTTGACTGCCTTGTATCTTGTGGAATGTTCATTCTGACGTCCTTACTCACCAGACCCCATGACCCCATCTGTCAAAGGTCAGTGGGCCCGACCATTCAGAGGGGGAATGGTCACACCTAACAAGTTATCAGTGTAGCTGCATTGAGTCTCGTCAGAGCCGTTATGCCGTTAACATAGCATAAATGATTTCCCACGTTCTGGAAATGGCTGTGATTGACCCCTGATGTAGTTCTCCCTTTACGAGGGTTGACTGCACCAATGACCAAGAGGCTGCGGTCCAGAGTGGCCCAGAATAAATCTGTTTGGCAGCACACACTATGGCACAGTTCAGACGTGGAATTTCTGAGGAGATGAATTGAATAGAAACGAATTGCAGGCCGACACGGTTGAGTGCTTTGCTGGACATACAGATTGTTTTCATATATCCGCTCTCATCACACTGCAGACTTAAATTCAGGGGTATGTTAAATTCAGGGGTAACACTGACCTCTTGCTCAAGTCATCTTAGTCAAATGACCTCTTAGTCATTTGACTAAGACTTAGTCAAAAGTGGTTTTAACTTAATACCTAACCAAGAACCATCTAAAAAATAGGTACCAGTGAAGTGACCGTGGCATATCGTATAGGTTGGTGCTCATGGAGGTCCCTCTTGAGGAGTATAGTAGCCGCTAGTTTCTCCTCCATGATTACAACAGCCTTTCTCATGTTGAATTAAGTGGTTCTGTATCAATTCTTTCTTCCCACCTAAGACTTTGAAGGATGGGTGTTGAAGCCAAAATGTAGGATTACTTTCACACTGAATTATTTGGGAATGTCTGGCGTGTTGGTTTGCAGGGAGGGGAGGGTTGAGCAGGCAGGGAACAGGGAGACCCATGGACACTGTGTCTTTCAAAGAATAAGGACACATTATAACACCAGACGCACAAGCATGCACATCATTTTATACAGGAAACAGGAAATTCAATGAGAAAATATCATATTAGCATTTGCCTAAAAACATCTGACCACACAGCCTTTTCCCACTTTGCAACTAGGTCACTCTTGTTGGTATGTTTTGAGTAATGACTTCTTTCTTGACACTGTCCAGTACATGCAAGTTTTTTGCAGAGCTTTTGAAATGGTTGATCACTGTGGCTTCTCTCACAAGTTTAGTTTTTGTTTGAGCGCTGAGTTTAGATGGTCAGCCTTTTTTTGGCCGTGTCTCTGTGGTTGGATGCAGCTTCCACTTATTGATCCAACAGCGCTCACTGGGATTTCCAAACACTATGAATTTGTATTCATTTATCCCTCTAACTGGTTTAGAATGCTCTTTTGAATTCATTCCGAAGCATAGGCTTGACTACTTATGCAAGCAACATGTTTACATTTTTAATTTTTCTTACAAATATTTCCCAAAATGAAACCAATATCACCTTACAATAATTGATTTTGGGTGTCAGAGTTTTAAGATAATATATCAAACAGAACTTCAGTTTGAATTTGACCAGTTGTACAACGCTGTTTCCAAAAATGTTGGGACGCTGTGTACAATGTAAAGAAAAACAGAATGCAATGATGTGCAAATCATTTAAACCCTATATTCAATAGAAAATAGTACAAATACAACATATCAACCATTAAAACTGAGAAATTTTATTGTTTCTTGAAAAATATATGCCCACTTTGAATGTGATGCCAGCAACATGTTTCAGAAAAGCTGGAACAGGGGCAACAAAAGACTGGAAAAGCTGTGTAATGCTACAAAAAGAATCTGGTGGAACAACTAATTAGGTTAATTGACAACTGGTCAGTAACATGAATGGGTATAAAAAGAACATCCCAGAGAGGATACGTTTTTCAGAAGCAAAGATGGGGAGAGGTTCACCACTCTGAAAGGTTGTGCGGCAAATAGTGCAACAATTCAAGAATAAATGTACAATTGCAAAGAGTTTGGGGATCTCATCATCTACGGTACATAATATCATTAAAAGATTCAGAGAATCTGGAGAAAGCTCTTTATGCAAGGGATGAGGCCGAAAACCAATATTGGATGGTCATGATCTTTGGGCCCTCAGGCTGGACTGCTTTAAAAACAGACACGATTCTGTATCACTGCATGGGCTCAGGAACACTTCCGAAAACCATTGTCTGTGAACACAGTACGTTGCTGCATCCACAAATGCAAGTTAAATCTCTACCATGTAAAGAAGAAGCCATATATTAACAAGATCCAGAAACACTGTCGCCTTCTCTGGGCCTGAGCTCATTTAAGGTGGACTGAGGCAAAGTGGAAAACTGTCCTGTGGTCTGGTGAATCAAAATATGAAATTCTTGGTGAATCAAAATATGAAATTCTGATATGAAATTCTATGAAAATATGAAATTCTCACGTTGCATCCTCCGGACTAAAGAGGTAAGGCACCGTCTGGCTTCTTATCAGCGCACAGTTTAAAAGCCAGCATCCGTGATGGTATGGGGGTGCATTAATGCACATGGCATGGGTGTATTGCACATCTGTGAAGGCACCATTAATGCTGAAAAATATATACAGGTTTTGGAGCAACATATGCTGTCATCCAGATAACATCTTTATCAGGGAAGACCTTGCTTATTTCAGAAAGACAATGCCAAACCATATTCTGCATGTATCACAACAGAATGGCTCCGTAGTAAAAGAGTCTTGGTGCTAAACAGGCCTGGCTGCAGCCCAGACCTGTCCTGTATTGAAAACATTTGGTGAATTATGAAATGAAAAATATGACAAAGGAGACCCCAAAATGTTGAGCAGCTAAAATCCTATAATAATCAAGAATGGGAGAACATTTCACTTTCAAAACTACAGCAATTGGTCTCTTTAGTTCCCAGACGCTTACAGAGTATTGTTAAAAGAAGAGGTGACGCAACATAGTGGTAAACATGCCCTTGTCCCTACTTTTTTTTAAATGTGTTGCTGACTTCAAATTCAAAACGGGCATGTATTTTTCCAAAAACAAAAAAATTTCTTAGTATCAACACTTGATATGTTGTCTTTTTACTATTTTCAATAAAAATATAAGGATCAATGATTTGCACATCATTGCATTCTGTATTTATTTGTATTTTACACAGCATCCCAATGTTTTTGGAAACAGGGTTGCATATGTTTTAGTTATTCAAACCAGATGCGTCTTTTTCTAAACTCGTCAACAAATGTGGACACAATCAGAGTGCGGACATTATGGGGACAAGTTGCGTATGTTATAACCAGGTGACAATGGGGCTCATGTTTGCATATTGCGTTCAGATGTTATTCTCTTTCTGGGGAACACATTCTTACACAAATCTTGGTTTACTGAAACAGGCTCGACTCTGGGCCTTCATGTCTGGCAGATGGATGTCTTCTCCGGGACACAGATTGAGCCTAGTCCTTAACTATAAAGAATTTTGTTTTGAAGGATTTGGCTTAAACTGTGTATGAGAAACCACCACTTATAGGTAATAGAATCGCTTCCTCTATTTCTGTCTTTATTTTACTGCACAAAAATGTGATGGAAGAGCAATAAGGTCACCACAATGAGGTTCGCATATTTAACATCAATACAATTAATCAAAGCACAATGAGAAACTTGAGAAGGACATTGAACAAGGCCCAACCAGGCCTATTTATTAATCACCCTGTGTGGGAACAAAGTTATATGAAGTAGATTCTTATTATATTACATGCCATTAGCCTTGTGTTTTCACAATCTTGTACAAAACATCTTGCGGTTGCACTAGAATTGCCGGGATCATTAGGTTGGGATGGATTTTCACTTGTTATCTTTGCTGTGAATTTTCCTCTAACTCTTGCTTCATGTTTGTTGGCATGTGTGAGTGAGCTATTTAAGGTCCTTTACAGCCCAATCACCAGTCTACAGCCACCTACCCTGAAGAGATAATACACTGAAGAAAATGTCACATTACAACACATTACATACAGCACTAGATGAAACACTTTCAAGCTGAGCTGACATTTGTCCTCCTATTGTTGAAAAATGTGATTGATGACATCAGAATTAGGACAGCTATTCCTGTGGAATTCTGTAATGGAACAGCCTGAGAATACAACTGTCAGGAAAAGAATTCAAAGGAAAACAAATTCCCAAAAGGCAAATTCCTTGACACTAACAATCTCTGAGCCATTCAATGTTTTAACGAGGGGCATAACTCAGCGCTCCCTCCTTTGGGCTTCATCTGGCTTTAGGGTAGCCAGGTGTGGGAAATGTGGCTTGAGCTGAAGATTCTTCTTACGTCATATGTCATGGCTCCCACGTTAGTTGCAGTAATTACTGTTGAATAGAGGATGGCTCTGATGGAAGGACACCAAACGTTTGTTTCATAACAATCTGTTTCACCCTGTCTTGTTGGTCTGCTGCAGCTTCATCTTGTTCACCGCGTTTAATGTCAGCCGTTCAGGTTCAGGATAATGTCTATTTTGCTGTTTGTCTCCGGGAATGCTCTCTATCTGTTCTAACCTCTAATATGAAGGAGACTCACAACAGGCTCCCTATAACTTCAGTAGTTCTGACACACTAAATATAGATGTCCAGTAACAGTGTGACTGTTGGCTGACTCAGAGCAGACAGGTCACTTTCACCACGGTTCACTCACCAGACCTCCCCTCAAAAGCCCCTGACTGCTACATACCCCAAGTATGTATGCACTGACGCTCACACAAAAACATACACACACACACATACACACACATTCCACTGCCCAAACAATCTGTCAGGCTCTGGTGCTGAGCGTCGGGTGCCTAAAAAAGGATTTTCGAGAAATGCGCCAAATATAGCTCTGGCCTGAGTCTGTGTGTGTGTGTGTGTGTGTGTGTGTGTGTGTGTGTGTGTGTGTGTGTGTGTGTGTGTGTGTGTCTGTGTGCTGTATCTGATTTCTGGAATTTTCACTGAATGATCTATGAAATTAGTCAAGTTTTACAGTATCATTACTCTTTAATTTGTCATTTCTCAAACCAGGCAGTGCCAGGTGGCACCAGTTCCAAGGCAGCGTCTGACTCTAAAGCGACACAGCCCGGCAGAGGCACACGGTTCTCACACCATGGTCCATCCATCACTCTCCTGGCCGTTTAGAGGAGGAATCCATTTTTCTGTCATGGCCGTGGGGTTAGGCTAATAAACTAAGCACAGTGTTTATTTTAGCGCTGTCAGGCCACAGTCCTCCACATGTGACCTGAATCAGAATGTGTGTCTCTGCGAGTGTGCAATATGCGCATGAGTGACTGTGATTTGTGAGTGACAGCTCACATAGGTGTCCTTTACGCGCGTTTGTCCACACCGGACAGCCATTGCAGCTGGCGTTTGGGCAGCAACGTGGCTTTATTTGACTCTCTCTACCACTCCAGGTAGGAAGTCAGACGGTTGTAACATGTACTCACACAGCCATGGCTGCAACCCGAAGCCACTTGTAGCCCCCCCTCCCCTCTGGTTCTCTCTCCCTCCCTCCCTCTTTTTCTCTTTGATTTGTTCTCTCTCTCAACTTCTATACCACGGCTTCTGTCTTCCAAAGCCAATCATGTCCATTCCTATTTGCAGCACACATTTCTTTTACACTGGGCCGTCTCCCACGTGGCTTGTTTTTTTCACTTCTCCTTTACCACTTGCGGTAGGTGGTCTGCGTTGCTGCATACCTTAGCAGGTTTCTGAAGGCACCGGCAGGCTGCAAAGGTGGTAGAGGCCAAGAATGTGACCAGGGACCACAGAGAAAAACAGACAGCCGGCACGTGGAACAATACAAGAATGGGTTAATTATCCCCCAACCAGGAATACCAGTGACAAAGTCTTAGAGTTCACAGCCTCATGAGTGGTGAGAGAAAATATTTGTCATGTTTGATGTCCTGTCACCTTGAGCACTAAGCAGTTCACCGTGACTCCGAAACTGCAACCCCAAAATGTTTTTCTACAAAGAAAGTATGTCAGCGCTTGCCTTGCTGTACGCGTTCCTTCAAGTGCTGTCGTTGACGTTTGGGTGTGTTGCGGCTGTGTCTAAGTGACGGAGGAAGTATATGCGGTTGTTCACGTGTGCGTTGTACAGTGTCTGTGGTGAGGTAGTTTAACTCAAGCATGTTGCTACAATGGGAGGTCCGGGCCAGCCTAGCGAACCACAGAATAGTGTTTGGGGTTGAAGAGAGTCGTTCAATAACACAACATGGCTGCCATCGAAGGCACTGACTGACTGCTTTTTGGCTCAAGGAAGCACTGCGAGTGTGAAGAGATCTAACGCAGGAGGTGAGGAGAATTACTGTACAACAGGAGAATGGAAGAGGGAAAAGAGGTAGGAGGAGATGGGGAGTGTGAAGGAGGGGGAGGTACTTTAAACATGGACCTGGTACAAGCACAACAAGCTGCTTTATGATTTAAACTATGGTGGGGCTGAGTTTCATCCACTGCAGACATATGGACACACAACAAGCAGCCTTGTGGCCAGAGGGAGGTCTTCAGAGAGGATTTACTGCTGAACTAAGTTACTGTAAGCACCAACACACACACACACACACACACACACACCTACACATAAATACCCCACCCCTAGGTCCTAACCAAAATTGAGATAGAGAGATAAAGAGTTAGAAAAAGAGAAATGGAGATGTAGACAAAGACAAGGAGAGATGCAAAAGACTAAAGGAGAGGTTGAAACAGGTAAAGAGACAGTAAGATTGAGATAGAAAAGGGGGGAGAGCTTGAAAGAGTGATGGCTAGAAGGAATAAAAGAGAAATGGAGTGGCTGGAAAAGTGAAATGTTTTAAAGTATTAAATTCTACGTTTCTCATTTCCAACTCAGTCAATAATTTCGGTAAGATGCATAATGGGGTACACTGTGAACACACCTAAACTCACTATACAATCAGGCCTTTCAAGGCCATTGACCAAGGGCTCTGGGGGACTGAGCACACATCCTTCGGGGGTCCCCCGCATTGAGTGTCAGCATGAAGGAGGTGGCCTTGCCCACACACAACGCCTCGAGACGGTCTGTCAGGAAGTCAAGGATCGAGTTGCGCAGGAGTCTGGGTCCAGATAAAGACCTCCTATCTTATAGACAGGCTTTCGAAGCACTACGGTGTAGAGAGCCGAGCTGCGGACAATAAACACAACGTGAACACAGTGTACAGTTGGGTGCTCCTTGGTTAGGAAAGGGGTCCGGGGTGGTGCCATGGTGGTGGCCATTTAGCCCCCTGGTGGCCATTTAGCTCGGACACCTTGGCATCTTTGGATACTACAGTGGCGGTGGACATACTGAAGCAGATTGGGAAAGTCTAGGGGACGTCATCCAGCCCGGCAGCCTTGCCAGGGTTAACATGCTTATGAGTCCTACTCCCACCATGGATGGAAGTTGATTATGCACAATAGAAGTGGGTACTTGCCAAGGGGGTCGGTGTAGAGAGGTAGAGAGGTAGAGAGAGAGAGAGAGAGGGAGAGCTATAGAGAGAACGAAGAAGAGAGATGTAGAGATTGAGAGGGGTAGGGAAGTTATGTAACAGACACCACTCCCGAGACAATTTTCTAATCCACGTTTCTAATGGCCTCCAGCAGGAAGAGCTCCCGCATCTGGCATGACTACCATTACTTCACTGCTGCACTGACCTGCTCTCATCAGGCTTTTACACTCTCCTGGGCCTGAATCATGACATGAGATGCAGCCTACACACTTCCAGTCACTGGAACGTCGTGTTAATCAAATTATGCAAAACCTTGGTGTTTTACGTCAGCATTCGCTGCTTGTATTCGGCCCGTTAGCCTTGGGCTTCTGAAAGAAAGTACTTGGGAAGCCACAACTAGCTAGTGTTTTAGAGTGTTGCCTTGGTCTGCTGAGACGTGTGTGTCCGTAGAAAGGGTCTGGCATAGTGTATTAGGGTACTGTATGTTTGAACGAAAGGCTGAACAGTTTTACTGTTGTGTCTCAATTTTACACTCTGGTAAAGTCTTACTTGTTTTTCACCAACCAAGGCCATGGAAGCTCACATACATTGAATGATAGAGGAAATCAAAGACTGACTATTAACAAATTTGGTATACGTATTTGGGTAGTGAACTGAAAATTTTAAAATGTGTCTTTCTAGGCATTACAATTTTGTTTAAGGCAGCATTTGAGACAACATATGAAGTGACAAAATTTTTTTATTTATTTTTCTTTTAAATTATTTTTAATGGAAATCGCAAATAAACAATGACACATGTAGACAGGATGAGGGCTTGTGTAACAGTCTCGCTTCCTCTGCAATCCAACTGCCACATGCAGGACATGAACCAGTGGTTCTCTTAACAGCCAAGATGGGGCGTTTTTACAATTACCCCATAAAAGCTGGGCCTTGCGGGGTAAAGGAAACAACTACTTCAAGGTCTCAGAGCGAGTGACGCAACCAACTGAAATCCTACTAGTGCCGTATACTAACTGGCTAGCCATTTCACAGATGGCCACATTTGCATATACATATAAATAACAACAACAACAAAAAAAAATGTACACAGACCCCCAAAAAGTTAACAAAACAGTAATAAAAAACACTCACCGTCCATCTTCCCAAGAATTCACAAGTCCTCAGATCCCCAGATTTTTTTTGGCCAAAATGAGACTCTAGAGAGAAATGAAAAGTCATTGGGGTGTGGTCAATCTTCCCAGAGCCACTGAGACTTTCAACAAATGGCATATTTTATTTCAGGTTATTTTCACTGTCAAAAGACATATACGTTGTTGAGCACTTTACATTCAATTAACCCTACATGTGCTACATGGCTCTTAAAAGCCCATGTCCTCAACATAAATCACACACAACGAAAAATGTATGTGATTATAATGTGAAAAAACACAACAGGCCCACAGATGGAATATGATGGAGTGGGGTAGATGGGTGCATTTCTCAGGGGCTAATGCCTCCCAGCTGCCCAGTGCGGAGTGCAGCGGACTGGGGTAAATTGCCTGGCATGCTGGAAGCATGTTGTACAGCTCTGGGTAACCACTATGTCCTCCTGGGAAAAGCAACATGACCATGAAGTCAAATGGTTTCTGGTTTGCAAAAAAGGAAATGTAAAAAAAAAAAGGACTCTGGTTTCAGTTTTCTGCATTCCAGGGATTTCTTATCCACTCTGTTTTTTGTTTCTCTGTGGCACGAGATGACTGATGATGCGTTAGACTTTATTTGAAAAGGGAAAACGTCGTATCACCCCTTCGCTTATGTAGACGGTTATGAAGTCAGACCTTATTTATCAGGTCATCCTGACAAGTAGTCACACGCACGCACACACACACATACACGCACAGGTTTGCTCAATGACCCTCATTCATTGGCCTCTCTCTCAACATGGCCTCTACCTACTACAGGACAAACCAATTGTTCTTAGGGCAATGAAATAGCGGCAATTTAAGAAAATAAACAATGAAAATGGGGGGAAGTGAAGCTGAAGACAGTCATGAAAACAGGCCTAGGGGGAAAAGGAGAACAAGGTTAAGTAGGCCCCAAGGTGTGTTTCCCACTTTCCACAGAACAGCACTTTGAAATTACAGCACACTTTTGTGTGGATAACATGAACCTAGCAACAGAGAAAGTGCCACAGTATCTGACATTCTGTTGGAAATGTATTTTATTCCTTAACGATCTTCAACAGTTTTCTGTTAATGATGTTTAGCCTAATTGTGTTCAATCTGTAGTATCTTGATTATGATAAATCTCTTAAGCACAAACTTTCAATACTTTATTTAAAGCTACAATCCATTTTATTGTTTTTAGGTGGCCCTGTTATTTTAATATATATACTAAACAGCAGCCCTGAACTTTACTCAATACTGCGCTCATCTCATTGCATCTTCAGATAAACTGTACTGAAATGTGCCCATGGACTGCAGATATTATATATTCATCGCTCATATCCCAGTCTCTTACATGCGCATCTCCCGTAGTATATTAACGTTCCTGAATTTTGTATAAATATGTGTATTTGGTCTCTACGTATATTTCTTTTACCACTAGCGGCTCTATTTCAACTTTCAAGCAGTCATATTAACATATATTAATAATATTTCTTAATAAACAGTATCTAGATATCGTTCAATCTCAAGGGAAATAGGCTACTACAGTGCATTTTATATACTCGCGGGTTAGAGTCACTTGCGGGTCTCAGATGTTCCCTCTATCTCCTAGTCCTGTATTTCAGCGGCTGTGGATGAGGTAATGGCAGTTGTGGTTTGGTGTGGTTGAACAAACAGCTGAGCAGCACACTGCTAACAACATTCATTTAATCATGTGCAGTGAAGTTGAGCTTCAGTAACCCCTGTTCTCTCCATGCAATCTAATCACTCAAGTGTTTTCCGACCAGTGACCCATTACCAAGGTGATGAGAGTCTGACAACGCAACGCAAAGGAGACAGGACGCCAGCTATATCCTCAAAACAAATGGTTCATTGACTACAAAATCAACATTTTTCAATGGACCTCTCAGTCTCGGACGTGAATCTGATTGAACGCCTGTGAAGGAAGAAAAGATGACAGTCCATGACTGCACATCTAAGGATCTCAAGGATTTGGAAGAATTCTGTATGAATGGTGCGATGTTAAGGCTCAATGCAGTTATTCTTACAAAGTGAGCGTGCACAAAGTATTGAAAACAAGGGTGCCAATACTATTGGGGGAAATGCATTTATAAAAGGATTATTACAATTATTAATATTTGGTTGATGACAGGAGGTTGGAATCATTAATAACGTGCAATGTATTCCATATGTTGAATATTCACAATAGAGTTAATTAGCTGTGTTGCTCTATTATTTGGTTGCAATTATTAACATCTTTATCCAATAATCATAGGAACTGTAACTCAAGCCATTCATCATTCACAGGGTGTGCATCATTCATATGGTCGCCCAGTTACCTCATCGATATCAATACCAGGCCTTCGACAATGACTGTAAAAATGGGAGTCTGTATGCGGCACACAACACTAACGATTCAACTTTAGATTCAACTTCCTGAAACCACCAGCGTTTCTAAATCCCAGCCTTCTCAGTAATAACGGTACTATTCAGCCTCCCTTGGCTTCTCTTTATTAGTCTGAATGGATGGTTATCGTTTAAAAGCTGGGTGGTATTACATTGCAAGAATACAATCCCGGGGAATATGGAGAAAAAACTGCTCACAAATCAGTGGTTTTTCAAGTGTAACTGGCTTGTAGTGGCCTTGCCTCTTGAGCATAGAATTCAATAGCGCCATTCTCCTGTCAAAACACCTCTGCCTCTTCTCTTTAAGAACAGCAGGTATTCACATCACTATGGCGTTACGGGGACCAGCGTGGATTGGCCAGGGTTGGAGGGGGGTCGACCTTGTCCCTTAGTGAGTTTAACATTCTCTGCAGCAACTGTTCCTCACAAGAACCCCCTGCGGTTCCCCAATGATGCATGCAGTTGAGAGAGGTGGGACGGGACGGGACGGGACGGG
>JACXGI010012599.1:6377-22532 GCA_016801175.1 Esox masquinongy | reverse complement strand
CCCCCCCCCCACCCCACCCCCAGACAAACAGACGCACACGCGCGCACGCACACGCGCACACACAGAAGTATCTATCCACGTCAGGGTGAATGTAGTGCAGACCCCCAGAACTTGAATGTTTGATCTGCACTCGTCAAGGCTTACCTCAACAACCTGCCTCGTGTCCAACCTGAAGTTGAAGTCCCCGAAGACAAAATAGGGCACCTTCTCAAACCTCTGGTCCGTGATCCTGAAAAACACCAATATGATTAGTCATCAGCAGCGAATGTTTCTGAGGGAAGTGGGCCCATGCACTTGAAAGGCCTTTCTGCTAGCTCTTGGTGATAGACTGCCACAGGTCATTTCATTAATGAATGAAACCTCCCGGTGGTGTAAACACTTTGTTTAGCCCTTTTCAGCTCTGTGGAGAATGAAATTCATCCCCCAAAAAACTAAACAGATAACTTGTGAATCGGGGCATTTATAAGATAGTTAATCTGCAGTATAACTGAATTAGCTGTGCAAGTTTCAAATTATATTCATGTAACAAGGTTACGCTGATTTGAACACGCTGTTCCAATAGTGTTTTCTACAGAGAGTATCGGGTCAATTTGCGCTTCCTTCTGTTTACAGCATGATATTCTTTCAATGAAAAGAAGCAAAACATTACACAGATTAATACAGTCATGGAGTCTGTGCTAATACACACATTTTTTTCAATTCTTTTCTCAGGTAGGTATGCCGCATTCTAAAAACACATTCTTATTTTCAGCAATAATTTGTGTGAAATTTGGGTTAACTGCCTCGGAAAGAACGACAGATTTGATCTACCGACCTTTGGGTCACCGGTAAGATGCTCCAACCACTAGGCTACCCCTGACGCCTGTGGTGGAAAATTTACTTATTTCTTATTACAACGTACAAATCATAATTGCTTATCACTATGTTAAAGGGAAATTCAAAGTATAATCAAGCAGCTGAGAAAGGCCATTGCAGGTGTGTTTCTGCTCTCTTCGTTGAACGGGATGTGCCTAGAGCAGATATATGTACAGCTATGGACAACTACTCAAGTGCTGCAGACATCTCGTTCTGCAAATCACAGCAGTGAGACAAGTGAGAAAGGAAGAACAAAGGAAAAATTACACCATGCATAGTGGTCCACACAACCGCCCGAGTCATTGAAGTTACTGTTGTCTAACCACGCATGGGAGTTGGACACACCTAAAGACGTGTTGAAAGTGTTATCAAGCCTTGGGCTGTACTGAGTGTATATAAACTCAACCTTGGACGGACAGCTCTTGACCTGACTCTACTGACAGTGTTGTTAACACTCTAGATTAGCAAAAATAAAGCTTACATTCTTTAATAAGCTATAGTCTCTCCTCCTTCTCTGGTTGGAATTTCCATGACATGCCCCAAAATACTAACTAGACCGTAGGGGTGCACTGACCATGCAGGCTAACTAGTAGCCTTTGGACGTCAGATCTAGTAGAGGGATATAGACTACTGAACAGTAACACAAATAAAAACGCAATAATGGCGGTATCAAATAGAAATGTGTTAATTTGTGTGTGTGTGTGTGTGTGTGTGTGCCTGTGTGTGTGTGTGTGTCTGTGGGTGAGTGAGTGTATGAGGATTCATGAAGTCCAGATCCCAGGATCATGGACCACTTCCAGATGTATAGAAGCACCGGCATCTGAGTGCATTTAAAATGCAGCTAAGCGACATATAATTAACTTCCTATACCTACTCAGTGACTAAAAAGAGGCCCTCTTTAAAAGGAGAAGAAGACATTAGGGCGATGGAGGCAGCGCTGTTAGCCGGCTTGTGTAATTAACGATTCAAGATGCTAGCACCGTGCTTATCATAAAGGGTTGGGGGGAGGGATAAATCTTCAGGTGGAGGGCACACTCTCTAGCGGACCGCTGATAACAATATATTTATGAGGCTGTAAAAGGAGGAGGCACTCTGTGGAGGGTCTGTTCCTGGACCGCCGTCGTAAACAGTCCAGTCAGGAAAGGGGGAGGCCTGGGCCCAGGAGCCTGGGAAAAGGTGGTTGTTGCAGGGGAGTGGGGGGGCACCTGCTCTGCCAGACTGCTAGTCATGGGTTCTGGGGGAAGGCTGAGAGGTGAAACACAGACTCTGATGTCATCGATGACTTTCCTCAAAAACAGGGACTGCGAGAGCAATCAAATGCAAGGACAGGTCACCCACTTGTTTCGGTGCAAGTGGCTAATGAAGTGGCCACTTTAAGACAATAACATCCCTGGGATCAGATAAATGATTGTATAGAGACTTTATTTAGTGCCTTCAGAAAGTATTCAGATCCCTTCACTTTCGCCACGTTTGGTGGTGTTGTAGAGGTCACAAATTTATTAAAAAAAAGGTTGAAATTAATCTACACACAATACCCCATAAAGACAAAGCGAAAACACGTTTTTAGACTTCTTTGTCGATTTTTTGAAAATGAGAAACGGAGATCTCTCATGTACGTAAGTCTGACACTTTGCCACTCCAAATTAAGATGCATCCTGTGTCCATTGATTGTCCTTGAAATGTCTTTAGAACTTGGAGTCCACCTGCGGCAAAAGCACTATGAAGTGAGGGAACTCCATACAAAAAGTCAGACACCTTAAAGTGCATGTCAGAGCAAAAACCAGGCATGTCCAAGAAACTCTGCATAGACTTCAGAGATTAATGTTGAGGCATACAGTTAAGCCCAAAAGTATTCATACCCATGCCAAATTTTGAGCTATAAATTTTGAGCTATAAACCTATTGGTGAATTTTCATTTGACCAATAGGTTTCTTCTGGCTGGAAATTACAAATAAATGCAAATAAACAAGTGAAATGACAAATGAACAAGTGACAAAACATGGTAAGACATTGTGCTGGAGACATAAATGAATAACATAACTATTTCTGTTCTTAGCCATGACTTGCAGTTGACTAGTAACTGACTAGAGAACTACTGCTGTTCAGATGTTCTCAATTTATAGGTGATTAGAACGCTCTCTCATGGTGGAAATTACAAGACCATTGTAAATGGTGTAGAAACTTTGTAAATGGTATAGAACATAAAAAATTGCAACAATTTCAAGGGGTATGAATAATGTTGGATGTCATTTTTCGTTAAAATGTGAAAAAACAGAAATAGTTACATTATTCATTTGTATCTCCAGTACAATGTCTTACTGTGTTCTGTCACTTGTTTGTCATTACCAGCCAGAAGAAACCTATTGGTCAAATAAAAATTCACTGTAGCTCAAAATTTGGCATGGGTATGAATACTTAACTGTAGATCTGGGGAAAGTTTTTTTTTAAATTGCAGAAGTATTTAAAGTTAGGCAGGTTCCATCATTGTGGAATGGAAGTTTGGAACCACCAAGACTCTTCGTATAGCTGGCTGTCCGGTCAAACTAACACCTGGCAAACACCATCCCTACGGTGAAGCAGTGAAGTGGAAGCTTGATGCTATGGAGACTGGTCAAGAATGAGGGAAGGACAAATGGAGCAAAGTACTGAGAGGTTCTTGAAAAAAAAAACACTGATCTAGAGCACACGTGATTTTAGACTGGGGCAAAGATTCATCTTTCAGCATGATAATGACCAAAACCACAGCCAAGACAACGCTGGAGTGGCTTTGAGACAAGTCTGTGAACCCCAGTGAATATGTGTGGGGGGACCTGAAGATCACAGTTCAAGAAAGATCCGCATCCAATTTGACAGACCTTCAGAGGATCTACAAGGAAGAATGGGAGAAACTGCCTTAATCCAGGTGTGCAAAGTTGATAGAGGCATACCCAATAAAACTCGAAGCTGCCATCGTTGCCAAAAGCACTTCTAGAAAATACTGAATAATAGGCCTGAATATGAGATATTTCATGGGTTTTTTCTGAATTAATGGGAACAAATTTGTACATTTTTTTTCTCTTTGTCATTATGGGGAACTGTGTTTAGATTGATAGCCAAAAAATTATGAATTTAAGCTAATAACACAAATGAACTTGGAGAAAGTGAAGGGGTCTGAATATATATATATATATATAATATCATTTTTATATATTTTTTTATGTTTAAGGAGTGGTGCAGTCCTTCTTCCCCCTTCTCCTTTTATAATTGGTCTTTTTATGGTAGAGATAGTTCGACAGACAAAGAAAAAGGAGCGGGTGAGTCAAAGAGGTGGAAGATTCAGACCCACGTTGTCACGTACGCAATGGTGAACAGTGACTATTGGAGCTAGACCCTCAGTAGCGGAAAAAGATCTGACGTCATACATATAGAGAACTCAGATGCCTCCGCACTGTACACTGAAGTGCCAGAAAAATTGGTACCCCAGTCTAATACTTGGTAGGCCTCCCATGGGAGCAGAAATACGAACTGCAGAAATACGACGGGGCATGGACTCCACGAGCTTGCGGAAGTATTCTGTAGGCAATGAACACCATACTTCCTGCAGTGCGGTCCACGATTCTGTTGTATTCTGAGGTGTAGGATTTCTGTGTTCCACAGCGCATTGCATGGCATCCCAGATGTGTTCAATAACGCTGAGATCTGGTGACTTAGGTGGGAATGGCAAGACCCCAAACTCAGATGAGTGTTCCTCTAACCATAATTTGGCGTGTCTAGACTTGTGTGGCGGCGCATTGTCCTGTTGGAAGATGCCAAACCCATCAGAATGAACGCAGGACATGAACGAGTGTAACTCATCAGAAAGGATGCACACACAGCGTTCATCTGTCAGAGACGTTTGTAGACAGACCAGGGGTCCCACTGAATGCCAGCTAAACAAACCCCATACCATTACGGAGCCACCACCAGCCTGTACAATGCCCTGTTGACATACAGGATCCATGGCTTCATGGGGTTTTCTCCACACACGAATCCTTCCATCAGCCTGAAACAGTAGGAAACGCGACTCCTCAGACTAGGCTACTCGTTTCCAGTCATCAAGTGTCCAGTGGCAGTGTTCCCGAGTCCAGGCGAGGCACATAGCCGTGTGTCCAGTATTCATCAGGGGTACTCGAGTGGGGCGTCGGCTCCTAAAGCCCATATCCTGGAGGGAACATTGCACAGCCCTCACGCTGATGTTTGTTGAGGGCCCAGCATTGAATGCAGATGTTATGTGAGGCAGTGTTGCATGTCTATCGCGTGAAATGATTCTTGCCAGCCAACGCTGGTCACATTCTCTAGATGAAAACAAAATGTCCAATCACTATTATGATTATCATTTAAAAACAAAGTCCATTATCCTGTTCTTCTTTATGAAATGGATAATGGCAGGTTCATGTAGCTTGTCTTTTAAATTTAAATCTGAAAGAAGTTCTGTTTCGATTGAGATCAAAGCCAGGGCTGACAGCCGGACCATCGCCACACTTACGTACACTCACTGCAAAAAGCTAGTCAGCTAGCTAGGCTCAAGCGTGAGAAAACAAGATAAGGCTCGCTATTGGCTCTGAATTAGTGACATATACGTCATACAATTGTCCCACCTATTACAAAATTTGTGATTGGTTGATTCTACTGTCATTCAAAAAATGCTGCTCTAACTGAAGTCAATGTCAATGACATTGGCTGGTGCCTTCTATTCAAAGCCTGAAGGCCTAGCCAATGAGCGTTGAGCACAACTAGATAATTTCTACAGTACCAAGATACTACCAAAGAACAATTCTGATTGGATAATTTTTTCTTGGATATTAACCCTTCTTTTTCCAACACAAACATAAGAAATTCAATAGGAAGATCATTACAATTAAGTCAAAAAAGATTAAATCAATGAAAACAAAATAGCAAATTATTATATATAAAATATATATAGATTTGTATCTATCCTTAGGCCCTTCTGAGGACATAGAGGGCCTTGATGGTTCCCCACTGCTCGTACATGAGCTGGGGTGAACAGCATAGACGACCTATGGGGCCCAATGGGACAAAGTAAAAAATAGAAGTTAGTACAGACAAAATATAGGAATAATAAGAATAAAGATTGGTCATGAAAAATGCATCGAATTAATTCTGTAGGCTGAGCATGTAACAGGCACAATGAACCCTTGCATGCGAGATTGTGAACATGTTGAACAACAGCTTTAAGGTGGCTTTATTCAAACACTGACTGAAAAAGGAGCTAATTCTTAACAACCAACAGAGCGCATATGCATTGAATAAAAACAGGGAGAAACAGAGAGAAAGAGGGAGACAGAGGAAAGCCGAGAGTGAGGAAGAGTGGAAGAAAAGGAAATGTTACGACGGCAACAGTGGCTCCCTAACCCGCTGGTGTTTCCCCAGGGTGACGGGGAGCAGGCCTAGAGCTTTATCCCTCTAATAGCTATGTCTAACGCCGCGGCCTTGGCCGTTTTGTCTGCAGGGCCGCGTTATCAGCCACAGGTCAGAAGGTAACGCTCTGTTTACACGATCATTTCCTAAAGCACTCGCGGTGACCTGCTGGCGCGAAAGCTGACTTCTTCTTGGCCTTTGTGGTGGCCCGAAGAATTGGCACATTAGCAACAGTGGACTGGGTGTGAATGGGGCTGCGGTGGGGGGTCCTGGGGGGCCCCTGCAAGCCTCCCAGTGGGGGCCCCATTAGCCGCGTCATCACAGTTCATTCAAGCAAACTGTAACAGTGTCAGTGACATTCCCACACAAAGACGCACTCCTTTACACAGTCTATAAACAAGCATCCCCCAGGCCAATTCATTGCGCGGTGACACCCCTGAAAGAGACTCTTCACAAGGGCTGTTCTCACTGAGGGGGGGCTGGCAGCGAGGCCTTCCTGAATCTGCACAAAGACAGGGTCAGCTGCTAATTTATAACATGGACCCCTACTCTGCTCCCAGGCCCCTGCCGCAAAAGCACAAAGCAGCGAGAGCACATTCCTCCCACACACTCTCGATGCTCTCTCACATACACACAGCTCTCCCTCAGTCGCGAACACAAATGTCTTAGTCATTCCCGCTTAGATAGTACTCTAACTTCCCGCAAAAAAACCCCTGCACAATTCCAACCTGATTGGAAAACAGAGGCATGTCCGATCATTGTTAAGAATGACTGACAGACAGAGGAGTCATAATGGACAGGCTGTTAGGATTACGCTTTCCGACCGGCGGCCCATGTCAATATGCAATTGACAAGATGACTTACCATAAGTTGGCTGGTCAAATTCAACACAACACGGCTCTGAGCGACAATGCGACAGCCAATGCCGAGTCAGCTATTGTGAGCATGATTCTGGAGAATTCGGGAGAATGTTAACATTGTGAAGAATGTGCTTCTTGACGGCTGGCTCAATGGGCCAGGGCAGGACCCCTATTGTGACCTGTGACACCCAACCCAGCTACCCCCACCCTCCACCACCTCCAACTCACCCAGCTCCCTCAGTAGCTAGGCCACAAGGCTGTTGGTGGGGTGTCGCGGTCACACAGGGGTTAGGAGGATAAGCCAACCCAACAATGTCAAACCCCACGACCGGTCAAATAACAGGGCCCAAATGGACCTGGACAGGAAGGTTGTTGAGCAGCTAGATCTTCTGGCGTAAACCCAAGCCCATCTTCTCAGCAGTGGATCACATCTGCCGGATACGCTACACAGGGGGAGCTAGTTCAGTCCTAAAGCCGCTGAACCTATCCGCGTGTCGTTTGTCCATCTCTCTTATGGTCAGACGTGCAACTAGGTCAAATGGCAGTAGCTAATAAACTGCGTTAGCTCATTTAACGTACTTTGGTCCCTGACGCTACAGCGAATGGTGGCCCCATGCTAATGAACTGGTCCTGTACTGGGAGAGAAAGGTGTCAGTGAGCGACTGGGAGGATTAACCCCTGCTGTCCTGGGCCTCCCAGGGTGAGAAGGCGGTTCACAGAGTCACACACTGACAACCCAACCCCCACCCTCCCTCCAGCCCACCACGCTGTCCCCCCAACGCACGGCTACCTATGGGCCCTAGCTAGCGCTGACCACTAGCCCCAAAACAACTAGCCACTCGAAGGCTAGTAGCCCCCATTCTCTAGGGAAGCAGCATCCTCAATTGTACACAAACATGCAGGTCACAAAAGACGCTTGCATTCGCAGAGTACACAGTAAACTCATGCAGATCTAGGTTTACTGTGTACTCTTCACTGATATCCTATTATTTTATATGCTCACCGTCTGTATATAATTCTAGGTTGACCGCGTGTAGATTCGCTATATTCGGCACCAATATTCTCACTATCACAGTTACATTCTAGGTATGCCTGAATGTATTTAGCGATGGAAGGGGATTCTGATCAGCTCACACAGAGCCAATCCGGTGCTGTTGGAAAGAAAAATTACTGTTTTAGCACCCAATTCACCATACCTCTACTAAAACACTAATTCATAATTGTTTCTTCCTGGCGCACACAGCGCTCCATGTAATAAATTCATCAGGCTTTTATGGAGGATCTCCCTGCAATTATTCAGCCCTCCTTGCAGCTAAACATGTCTACCGCCTGGAAACGGGCTCTCCTTTCTCTCCTCTTTCAGCCTGTTGTTCTGGGAAAAGCCTAAAAGAAAACATTTCGTTTGGAGAGCTCTTTGAGACCCTCTGACAGTTGACTGATGACCGTCCATAAAATGACAAAGCATTGCTGTGTGGCGGCCAGCGCGGCCCACCGCTTCCCCCTGGGAAACTAATTGCCCCGGATTGTTAACGGCAACATTATTTTTCTGCCAATCATTGCTTTTCAATGCCCCGAAAATGAGCATGAAACGAGCCTTTTCAGCTAACAAAACAGTTAAATGTCTCCAATGTTGATCAAATTAACTTCAGCTGTGTGACAATGGACTATATTTGGGGTGAAATAATGGCGGGGGACAAAAGGGCTCTTTCTGCCAGGATTTCACAGTTGTAATGTAAAACTGTTCTCTCCTGAACCGGACCAGCCACTCTGAAAGAGGGACAAGAAAAACGAACACAACTCAGATACACAAAAGACGTTTTCAGAGTAAGAAGAAATTGTGTTGACTTGATTATCTCACGGCTCTGATTTCACATGACTCTTGCTAACCTGCTTTTTCCTATTGGCCAGGGACTCAAATTCTAAACTGGTACGTAATCATCAGTGTCTGTCTTACGTCACCAGAACCTGATCAGAACGAAGCAAATTGCAGCATATTTTACTACATATAGTGGTGATATCCATGTTTCACTATGGAAAATTGGGTTTGTAAGGAGCTCATTTGAAGGCACATGCAAATGATAAAACCACTGCATTAGACTATTTCATTTAATAAAAAAAATGTCTGTAATGATATTCTGGATCATATACATGTATATTTCTGATACTTAAAACATATCTTTTGCATTCATACGTTCCATGAAAACATTTGTTACTTAATAAAACAATTCTCAAATGTAAAATACAAATATACAGTGAAATAATACACTGGGAAATCCAACTTACGAGAGGCCTTTTGATGCTCGTGAGTTGGATTTCAAAGAGGAATGTATAAGAACAAGCAGGGGAGGGTTAACATTTCCAACAGGAGTTTCCCTGCTCTCATGGCGCTGCTGGCCACACATCAGCCAGAGAGAAGTGCCTTTTTGATGTGACTCAATGGAGAGGCTTGGCTGGCAAAACGCTGTTCCTTCTCTGCATTGTTCCCCAGAGACCTTGAAGCACTTTGGAGATAAACACTGTTTAGCAGTTAAAAGGACCACAGAGGAAAAGGCTTATCAGATGTGTTCTCTATGGGCCGTAAGCTGCATTATTAGCCAGGGTCCTAGATAAGGGAAAGGGGCTGAGACAGGGCCCAGCCGCGGAGCTCCCTGGGCCGGTACGCTAACCAGGCTCCCACACCGGTAGCCCTTCTGGATCTCAGCTGGTGGTGTCCACCACCCCCCCACCCGACAATGAGAGAATAGAGAGAAAGAGAGTAAAGACGGGGGGAGGGGGAGAGAGAGAGGTGGCCTTGGCTATAGATATTCACCCTCTCTCTTTCTGGGGTAGGAGTCAGAGCTGGGACAATGGCCAAAAAGACGGTTCCCAACCGGCCCCTGAATGGGAACACTGTTGGTGGTAGCGCTTCATTCAAAGCCGGCCCGGGCGCTATTGTCCCCCCTGATCGGCTGAGGAGAATGGAGTTCGCTGGTGGCTGCCAAAAGGTTAGCGGCCCCTGTGAAAGGAGCAGCCCATTATTCACTGCCCCTAACAGAGCCCAGGGGTCTTTTGTGTGGCCCCTCCCCGGGGCCCGGACAGGTTTTTTTCCCTCCACTCTCTCTCTGGCGGTCCGGATCTGTGCCACAGTGTTTCCCCAAAGTGAGCGATTGAGGTGCGATGCGCCCCCCAACCCCCCAGGCTAGCCGGAACACAGGCCAACATCTCTCACGGTCCTAGGTAACTCCTCCCAACTCCAGAAAAAGGGCTAAAAAAATCCCTTGCCATTGTCACCTTTTATTATGCCCCAGGAATTAACAGCTCAGGATACCTTCTGAGCATGGGGGGATTTAGAGTAGGGGAGTGTGGAAACTGCCAGTCACCGGCTTGGCGCTATTCAACCTCCACCTAGAGAAACGCGCCACGCAGCCACGTTTAAAGGGGACTTTTAAAAATAAATCAACTTCAACAGCATGATGAAAGCGGAGGAAATACAGCCAAAACCCTCAATGTAAGCAACAAGAAAGATCCTTTTCAAACTTCATTATGCACATAAATCCAGGTAAATTACGGCTTCATAAAATTTTTAAAAGCTGCCATATTCCTAAAACGCCCCCACTTTCCTGTCCATTAAATGCGGAGCATTCTTTCATCAAATAAAAGAATGAAGGAGAGGGGAAAATATGATCTTTGAAATACATAAAAGGCAGATCATAACTCACGAGGTGCCAAAACGCCTGATAATATATGCCGGCCTTATGCATGCAGTTATTCAAAGTGGAAGGAGGTGAACAACACGGTGCATTGAGATTCCATTTGGAGGGTGGGGTCACGTCATGCAGGGCCGCTGCGTGGCTTTTATTCGGTGTTAGCATGGCCAGGTGGAGACCAGGGGGCAGCTCTAAAACACTACATCATCCGGCTCCACTGTAAATGGATATCACATAAATCACATTAGCATGGACGCAGGAAGAGCTCTCATGTTTGCTTAGCGGGGGGGTGGGGGGCGCAGGGTGAAAGACTCTCCTGAAGGGGGGTGCGTGGGGGGTCGTTCTTGGTCGAGGGGAACGGAGGGACGTGTGGGGGGGTGGTGGTGAGAGGTGAGATGGAGAGAACAGGGAGAGGAGAGATGGAGTAAGGAGTTGAGATGATAAGAGGAGAATTAGGAGCAGTGTCCCATTCACCTATCTAAGACGAAACCCAAGGCCTTCTGTCTCGTCCCAGAGTAAACGGACGGGCTCTTCTCCCAGGCCAGGATGTTGGAGGCATCGTGGAACAGGTGGATGTTAACCAGGTCAAAGGCACTGGGAGGGGAAAGACAGACTTTGCGTTAGAGGGACCCCAGGTCAGTTTATTGAGACCCCTGAACTCTATGTGCGTCCACTTGACCTAAGGACCACTGCACGGCTGTGGAAGAGGACCAGGGACTTGTCTGCATACTTGCTCCTGTCAGTGTGAATCTCACCTCAAGACGCTTGGAGACTGCTGACGAACTTGGAAAAAAATTGGCACAATTTCCCTGGCTCCCATCCCTGTCAATCTCTCTCACAACCCCCCCCCCCCACCCCCCCACCCCACCCGCCCCCCACATACTAGTCTGGAATCATGTCTGTCTTTATTAGAACTTTACCGTTACAGGCCTTTTGTTCTCATGTCATCCTGATATTAAATTAGGATGTCCCCCCTGAACCCCCTCCCCACCCCAATCCCCAAATGTTTGTATTCATCTCACACAGGTTCAGTTGCATGTAATGTTCTCTGTCATCTGTCACATGCAACTGCTCGGCTAACGCGATTACGACTAATCCAATCCCGATCGCTCCCAGCATGCTTCCTGCCCGGAGAGGGAAGACAAGTAAAAACCCCTCTCTCCAGACTCTACCTCGCCTAGGTCTATGAAGATGGACCTCGACCACCAGAGCCCCATGGGAGATGGCCTCGGCGAAGCCGAAGTGACAGGCAGCGCGAGTGATACCGCCAGGCGTTATGGGTAGTCACAGTTGGGCGTGACACTAAAATGCATGTGAATGAAAGGCAGAGGGGAGCGTGGCAGGAAGGATAATATGGAACTCACCAGTCTGCCAGAGCCCATCGAGTTCTGATGAAACCTTTTCGGGACCACTTGCACTGTAACAGTGGGAAACACAGGCAGACGGAACGTTAGCATGGGACTGGAACTGGATGCAATGCACCAACAACCTTCACTGGAACAGTGGGTCAATGTGCGGGCTATTAAAATGCAAAAAAAAAGCTGAGAGCTCTTTTATTTCAGAATAATTGTCAGTACTAAAACATGGCATGTCAATTTCCCCCGAGCCTCATAATAGATAAGGACATTAGGCAGACTTTATCCCAGAAACTTTCAGTCCTACATACATTCATGTTTTACGGATGGTTCGTCCAGGGAATCGAACCAAAGATACTGGCGTGGCAACTGCCATTCTCTAAAAATGGAGCTACAGAGGAGCGGCCTAATGAGGTGTCATGACAATGGGAAAACAGCTTCACTTCTGAAGAGTCAAACTGACCTCTAACCTACAATAAGCTCACCCCATAACACTACTAAAGGAAAGAGTTACAAGGCAAACGCTTAACATAAAGCTCATTATTAAACGTGAGACAAATTGATGCTGCGAGAGCCCTCATTTAGAATAAATAAATAAAGTATATAAGCCAGGAGCTGATCATCCTAATGGAGAGTTAACCGTGGTGATGAGCAAACTAATTATGGCCCAGGTCACTTAATTACAAATTGACTCATTTTATTTCAAAACATGGATGCAAATGTAAAGGTCTGAGAGGTATTTGATTGCGTCTCACATGCTTCAGTCTGCATTAGTACAAGATTAACTGTATCAAATTGAATTACATTAGCATACTTGAATTAATCTATACAGCCTGGCTAAATATACATGCCCAATTATACACCACTGTCCAACATTGGAAATGTGTGTGTGTGTGTGTGTGTGTGCGCGCGTGCGTGCGTGCGTGCAGTAGGTAAACAGGGAAAAACAATGTCATTAACATAATGCAGTCGATAAATAGAATATATATTAGGGGTAGGCAGTATGGATGGTATAAACTACATGGCAGTGTAAATATGTGGCACTGCATGGATTTGCCCATAACATATGTGCCGCGGTAGGCCAGTGAGCATGATTTTGGCGTTGACGTAAAGTGCTATGTTGGGCCAAAAATGTCTAAATGTTTTAGCAAGACAACCCCTTCACCAGCAAAACGATCCCCCTAATTAGTAAGAAAGAGGGGGGCTTCCTCCATAATTTGGACATTGTTCCGTTTCAAGAAGTCAGATCACGAGAAGAAAACATCTAAAGTATGTGGTAATACAAGCAATCTCTCCTTTCAAGAAGAAATGTGCGCAAGTAAAGTTACAGAGTACGTTCAGACAACAGGGTCAGCATCGACAAGTAGTCAAACGAAAACCTACAACCCAGATATTGCTTTCCGAGTCAATAACCAGAAACTTCCCCGACGATAGAAACTTGTATTATTATAATAGGGAATTGTACTGTTATAAGCACTCGCAGTTACTTGTGCAGTTACTTTGCCAGCTTTCGCCTGAAGACCTTGCTGTTAACTGTATTGTTCATAAGTTTATTGTATAACTGAAATGTGGCCTAATACACAGTATACTAAATAAACTGCACAGTAAAACTCCTAGAGTTTAACTCCTAGAAATAAGCAGTTACCACTACTTTGTAATAAGTAGTATTGTACATCTTAAACACATTCTTATAGCAAACTAAGGAATAAAATAACATACTCTGATTGATTAATTAGATATTATATTATAGTTACAGTCCAAAATTTGAAATATACAGTGAAATATTGTGTCTGCCGTGTCACTCTGCCCTAAAATAAATAATAAAATAATGAATAGGGGACGTTTTCATTGATAGCAAAATTAATGAACCAGTAATCATGCACCACCCTCAACACAGTTGGTCCTGTTTTTTGATTGGTCCAACCTACTGCCCAGTCGAATGTGACAGGTTGTAATGATTTGCCACCACTGTCAGTCTTAAAGTTCCTCATTTTTTACAGACTATGATCCATTTTAGTTCTCATGAGCTGCCAAGCCAAAGCACCTGTGCGCGCGAAATCCCACCTCGCTGTAACAACCATCCATGAAGGCAATGGTATTTGTTCTAGTCAATTTTCCATTAAAGTGCACAGCTTTCTATGACATACTCATTAAAGACAAGCGGACTCCGAGAAAGATTGGCGCATGCAAAAAGTACGACAGGCCACCACACCCCCCGAATAAAATTAGCAAAAGTGAGTAGGCATAATTCTGTTATGTTATTTCAGTTGTTGCAATGTACACCTGAAACGAAGGCTGTGTTAGTTTTTCAGAGCATAATGTGTTAATGTTATCCGGAGTGCAAACACTCTTTTGTTGTTGTTTCAAACCAATTCATTAATTTGTCACATATGCAATATTTTGTTATAGTATAGCTTTTACAGTTCAAACTGTTTATCTTTGCCAGAGAGATGCAATGTGTTGTTCTGACTGAAACGCTCTTTTGTCACTTCAATCCAATTCATTCAGTACAGACACAATAGAGTGTATTTGTGTAATCGGATGTACAGTAAAATAGTAGGCCCTACTTTGTTGTGCATTGTGTGTAGGTGGTCGGTGTGTCTGCGCGCAGGGGGGGCACCCTGACTGTCCCGTATTTCACCCTACTGAATCTGGTCACCCTATTCATTGTACTTATGTGTTCTATACATATGTGATGTGTGGAATGTATCAGCGTTACATTGACTGGAATAAAGAGAAGGAAGAGAGTAGAGGGTAGAGTGGGCTACCTGCACCCTTAACACGGCGCAAAATGAATGTCATCTAAATGTTATTTAAACAGCCATTAACTACAATCACAACACTCCAATCCATCACGTCCCTGACAGGCAGGCTCAGATTGCCCCGTTTCTTCCTCCTCTGACAGACTGACCCTCGTCTCCACGTTTGGTATGGCGACCCGTACACACACAAATGTGCACGCGCGCACGCACGTGACCCGTCATGACCCGTCAAGGACAGCGAGGCCCAATCAAAGACCACACCTGGATGCCTGCAGTACGTGCTCTAGTGAAAGCAATGTGCTCCGGTCTCCCCTAGGGCGGGACGACAGACAGGACGGCGGGAGTACAGGCGCCGCCCCGTCACCGTGACCCCCACACCTCCGGTTCTGCGGGGGGGTGGGGCGGGGCTGGTTGAAGGAGGCAGTAAAGTTCTCATGGCTTTGGGGGGGAGGGGGGCAGACGGGTTGGGACAGTGATGAACTGCTGTACAGAATGCGCAAATTGCGACAGCCAGACTCCCTGGGAAATCAGGCCCGGGACAGACAGAAGGGGACTAATGGACACTCGGCTATGGGGCTTATTTTTGTTGGGGGGGGGGCGCATTGTTATTTTTATTGACAGGACAAAAGGAAAGAGAGGCATGGAATACAGGTAGTGGTGGGAGTGAGACAAGGAGGAAGGGTCAGGGGCCCGGTGGGCATGTTGGGTCCCCATGGAAAACTGCATCAAAACATCATGTGTGGTCCCCACAGAAAACTGCGTCAAAATATCATGTGGGGTTCCCACGGAAAACTGCGTCAAAATATCATGTGGGCTCCCCACGGAAAACTGCGTCAAAATATCATGTGGGGTCCCTACGGAAAACTGCGTCAAAATATCATGTGGGGTCCCCACGGAAAACTGTGTCAAAATATAATGTGGGCCACAGTAACGCCGCTGCACCCCATGCCCTCCTCCCTAGATCCATCTATCAGTCCATCGGCCCTGTTCCCATCAGGGTGTGAGGGACAACTGGACCAGAGCGGCCTTTATAGGACCAACACCACTGTCCTGTGCACCACAAACACCACTGTCCTGTGCACCACAAACACCACTGTCCTGTGCACCACAAACACCACTGTCCTGTGCACCACAAACACCACTGTCCTGTGCACCACAAACACCACTGTCCTTTGCACCACAAACACCACTGTCCTGTGCACCACAAACACCACTGTCCTGTGCACCACAAACACCACTG
>JACXGI010012598.1:0-16560 GCA_016801175.1 Esox masquinongy | reverse complement strand
CAACGGAGGCGGTGCATCAAATCAACTGAAATAACAGTCGCCGTGTGACTCGAAACAGATCCATGCATCACATCGCACTGACAAAGTAATCAAGCCCGAGGATAGAGGGACCCGGAGACGGAGCTTGGGTTCAGATCATCCTGGAGGCACCTCGTCTGTCTCTACCCATCCCCCATTCTCCTCCAGTCTTTCACAATAAAGCATGAATGAAATATGTGACCGCGTAAAAGAAATAAAAAAATAAAGTGAAACACTTGTGTCCGCTCACATCCATAAATACCAGGGAGGGGTGTTGAGTAAAGAAAGAACAAATCTGCCACTGTCTGTCAGAGGTCTCTCTCTACTATTCATCCCAGGATGCATATTCAATTAGGGTGCTTCACGTCATCCCCTGCCAGTCATCCCTTCACCTCCCTCCACCATCCCACGTTCCCCCTGCCTCTCAGACCCATCATTCTGACATTTCTGCCCCACCTTAATAAACAGTGGGGGGGGATGAAACGAGAAGGGAGGGCAAAAGTGTTTAACCTGATTTAAGTTCTCTCTCTTTGTTGATACCAATATCTTTAACAGAATGAAAAGCATTCACCCACTGGTCAGCCCGTCTGAAAACAGAGTTGTTAAAAAAAACAAATCATTTCCTCCGTTGAGAGCTGAATGACGTGTGGAAGTGACGAGATTAAAGCAGTTGTATGAGGAGCGCATACGTTGTACCCCTTTACGTTGCACCCCTTTACCTTGCACCCCTTTACCTTGCACCCCTTTACCTTGCACCCCATTACGTTCCTGGCCGAGAGAACCGGGCAAGTGGATGTGGTTTCTTCAGCTGGGGCGATCTCATAAAGCATTTAGCCAAACTGCTTAAATTTCAACTAATATCAATCAACCCAATGTACACCGTGACGTCTTCACAACGAGGCCCAGCCTAAACTCCCAAAAGAGCACGCAACAGGAAATCACGTTACATTTCGTCTGCGGCTTGTCAGTGGAATATTCTAAAATCTGGTATCTAAAATGTATTTGTTTTGGTACGTGTTTAGAAAACAGACAACTACTGTAACAAGACAATGCTTACATCAGGTGATATGGCTTCTCCGCATGTCTTCATTGTCAGTGTAAGACATAATAAAATATCCCGTTGTCTAACATGCTTCATGACACGCCTGGCGTCGGGCAATCAATAGGACTGGTTGGAGAGCATAATAACGATGTTTCTCTGTGATGTCACGTCAGGCAGGTGTTTCCCTCTCCGACAGACAACTAAAAGTGACCTTTCGAAAGAACAGGATTAAATCACTTCTTTCCACTCCCCTTTGACCTTTGTCTTGCATCAAGCTCACACGGCGACACTGCCTTCCTCATGATATCCAGGCATTAAAGACATAAGCATGTAGTTCTTCTGGATACAGGAAGCAACCAGAGCAAAAAAATGTTAGAAAAATACCATGTAACGTTACTCTAGGTCAACAATAATCTAGAAAAGACACCAAAGACATCTGGTACCTAATGATGACTAACACAACCAGGTGAGGGTAGATCCTAATTAATAAGTGACCTAATTAGTCAATCAAGTAAAAGGTAAGAAAGAAAACCTACATGGAGCCAGCCCTCTATGGAACCAGTGTTAAACCTGTGACCTACACTGATTGCTCAGGTCAAGGTGCCCCTTGTCTGTTTACCTCCAATGCAAAAACTCCAGGCAGATGAATCATGTTTCTCAAGAAACTTTCAGCTGGATATCCAACAGGCTCTCAATCTGTATCTACTACACAACTGACAAAATCAACAGAGGGAAGAAAAGAAACAAAAAAGAGAGGAAAGACAAGAAAGAAGAGAAAGAAAGAGAGAAAGTAAGAAAGAAAAGAGGGAAGAGAATAAAGTTTGGATGGCTGTTGGCACTAGACAAGACAGACAGGCGCAGACTGGAGAAGGACAGACAGGTATAGACTGGAGAAGGACAGACAGGTATAGACTGGAGAAGGACAGACAGGTATAGACTGGAGAAGGACAGACAGGTATAGACTGGAGAAGGACAGACAGGTATAGACTGGAGAAGGACAGACAGGTATAGACTGGAGAAGGACAGGATGGACAGCCGGTTTAACACTAGACAAGACAGACAGGTACAGACTGGTGTGGCGACAGAGACCCCAGCCAATAAAGAAGACCTGTTGTCACTGGCTGTTCTGCGATTGGCTGCCAGGCTTGGTTAATGACCACTTTCAACCTGGCCCCCGCTGAGATTCAGACGGTAAAGACATGGCCACCAAAGTTATTCACAATTCCCAGATGGAACTTAAGCCATCCCATACTGCACTTCATAAGCAATAAACGTTTGCTATAAACCAAACCAAATTAATTACTAGCTGTTTGTAGGAGCTAAATAATATCAAAGGCAGGCCGACAACCTTGAGAGGTTCGATTAATCTCATCATCCTTTCACTTGAAAACACCATTAGAACAAGTTATATTTCGACTAAATAAATAATGAAAGCAGCCTTAAGTACGCTGATATGACGGCTGGCGTCCACAGAGACTTGTGCAGATGTGACTAGATGACTGTGACTGCCTGGGACTTAAACAGCCAATATGATCACTGGCTAATGAGCCATCTGTGTTGTGTCTGAAGCCACTCCAGACTAGATCACAAGCACGGTCCTTTCTGACACCTGCTGCTGGCCAATTTGACTGGAATCGGCGTCGCTACTATAAACCGTGGTAGTTCGGGCAACGGCCCTGAAACACGATCATCTTCCTGTTGGTGTTTTATAGAGGCGCTCGCCTAAACGAACGTCACACAACTTTAGCGCGTACCGTGTCCTCCGCCGCCTGATCGCCCCGAGGGGAGGGTTGCTGCGCCACACGAGGAACAAAACCTCAAGTGTCTTAACCGCTGCGCAACTCAAAACCCGGCTGAACAGGCACCAATGAACGGTGTAGCAGGACGCCTCACGTCTGCAAGTCTACAAATATTTTTCACTTAATAACCAAAAAAATAAAAACAACAAACAACATGAATGAAATACCAATTCAGTTTTAAAGAATGGAACTTATCTACGCCCTATGAGCTTGGTTGTGCCCCATCAGAAAAAAATATATATAAGCCTTTTAAATGTTAATAAATAGTCATTCACACTAAAATTCTCTGTCTACAAATTTGAGAGGGGTTGCGTTTCACGAAACTGAACGGTGTTGAACTCCTCGTTAGTCTCAATTATGGATTCAGGATTTTATCAACAACATAATTTCTTACCTTGTTGCAGTACAAATGAAGTGCTGTAAAATCCCATCGCTTGGCATGAGCGGCATTGTATTTCAATATGGCGTTCTAAAATGGGGAATACACACCATTAAATGTCATCACAAATGTGTAGGAGGAATCCATTTCCAGAGGCAAACATCTCAGCCTTGATTTCTGGGATCTTGGCGCCACCTCATGGCCAACATAGGTGGCTACATTTATTACTTATCCAATCTTGGATTCCTGTCAGCTGTTCTGCCAGCACACAAACCACCTCTCTCAACACAAAAAAAATGCATCGATGAATCCGGTCAAGACAACATTATGCTGACTCCATTTTGGCTGATTGAACAAACAGCCAATCAACTCATTCCATTACTCACCTTCACGTCCTGGGAGTTGCAGAATTCTCTGGCCAAAGCCTTTTGGATCAGCGTCCATCGTTCCTGCACCTCCTGCAAAACCAGGACGTTAGGAAATATCATCCACCTCTGGACCGATCAGAAAGTTCAGGTCAGGGGTCGTTTCCTTCAAGGA
The DNA here is from genome assembly GCA_016801175.1 of Esox masquinongy. Taxonomy (NCBI): domain Eukaryota; kingdom Metazoa; phylum Chordata; class Actinopteri; order Esociformes; family Esocidae; genus Esox; species Esox masquinongy. The sequence continues at coordinate 12,782 of JACXGI010012598.1, read as the reverse complement.
CTTCACGTTGATTTGACTCAAAGCAACTCTCGAATCAAATGCCTTTATAAGCAGCCTGATTTGTTAGAATCAGATGGACTTTTATTGGCCAGGAAAATTTTAATGAACAGGTAAATTGACAAGCTAAAATGTTTATTATATGAATCTGTCAAAACAGTAAACATATAGCAAGCTGGTCTGAGAGCACTTGTCAATTACTTGGGAAGTGCGACAAATCTCAACATGCCGATAAAAAGTGTAACTTTGATATTACCTGATTTCCTACGGGGAACAGGTTGCTCTCTGAAAAAGGCATTTTCACATGGACATCATCCCAGGTGTCTCTGAACTTGCTGGGATAGGGAACCGGTAGTCTCCCAGCTTGGAGGAGGTCTGTCTGTCAATGATAAGAATACTTTTCTAAAGAGGATATAGCATGGTCAGTAATAAAAGTCTAATGTAATGTTTATTCACCCTGGTGTTTATCAGGTAAGTTGACAGAAATTACATTCTCATTTACAGCAATGGCCATCCAAGCAATTACAATTAACTGCCTTGCTCAGGGACAGAATGACATTTCTACCCTGCTGACTCCGGGATTCAACCTTTTACTTATTGGTCCAGCGTTAATTTCATCAACAAAAATAGTGACGAAAATATTTGTTAAATTCTAATTTTTCAGTGGCAGCTGACGAGACGATAAGTGACTAAATACAAACTGAAAAGACAAAAATGAAATGGAAAAACACTTTTCATTTTGGTAGACAAAAAAGAGACTAGATGGAATTCTCTTTGTGACGATAGTCTAATATAACTAGCATAGTTGGAAAGCAGGATTTTGGAAAGAGAAGTTGTGAGCATCATCCCAAAATATACGCACCGGCCAAGACCGTGGTGTGGTGCCTGGAGACGTGAGTATACCCTCATGTGTTAACTATCAAAACCTTTTGGAATCTTCTGTTCTCCCCTCATTCAAACTGATATTTCCATCCATATCAATTAAACTTCCTGAACAATAACGCGTGTGCAATACGCATTTTCCACGGGCTAATTACATTTTGGAAAGTTCACGCTTCCATACAGTGCACAACGCTGCGCTTACAATTCTAATTAATAGGCCTAATTGTAGGCAATATCAACATTGTAAGTGAAACCTTATGATATGTTTCATTGGCCTTAGTTGATATGGTGATATGTTTAGGCTATTATAGGTTAACGAGACAATAACTGTGATTGGACTAAAATGAGACTAAAACATAAGGGCATTTTGTTGACTAAAATGGCTCACTGTTTTTGTCATTCTGACAATAACAAGACAACATCATTATTCAAATGATATAAATGTAACTAAAACTGAAAGACATTTCAGTCAAAATGATAAAATCTAGACTAAATCAGAAAAGGGTGCCAAAATGAACACTGTATGATGTTCACTGGTCAGATGTTCTATACGCTAGCCCGCCAGCCACTGTCATATCTAAGACACAGGCATTTCAAATGGCTATCAGGGGAACTTTTACTGAACAATATTTGCAATCTTTAATGAAAATGTCTGTGTGTATTTATTTATGTTTTGTGGTTGTTTATTTGATTGTGTCGTGCTTCATCGTGAAGTACAACACTTTCAAATGAAACTGTCAGTCTCTGTGCCAACCCCTTTAAATAAGTGGCACCAGTCCATTTATCTTTAAATTGATTTCATCCATCCCTGAGACTGGCGTCTATTGTTGCTGATTCTCACCCTGATCATGACTGTGTGCTGGCCAGGAAGGTCTTTCTCACCCTGATCATGACTGTGTGCTGGCCAGGAAGGTCTTTCTCACCCTGATCATGACTGTGTGCTGGCCAGGAAGGTCTTTCTCACCCTGATCATGACTGTGTGCTGGCCAGGAAGGTCTTTCTCACCCTGATCATGACAGTGTGCTGGTCAGGAAGGTCTTTCAGAGGGGGGAGAGGTCCACCACACTGAGGCATTCTCTTCAGCTCGCTCATGGGGCTTCCCAGCCATGTGGCATCAGATGGTGGTGGTGGTGGACTGTCTCCACGTTGTTTCTCACACGGGACGTCTCTGTCTTGAAGCTTTTTCTCTGGACAGGCCTGGGCACTGACACAGTGACAATGGAAACAACTTTTAACAGAGCATAAAAAAAATGTATAGTCACCACAACAGCAAAGTGCATGAACAACATTAACGGTCAATATTAAAAACTATGGCAGCGATAATGTGGCTAAATTGGACACACGACTAAATCATATTAAACTCATTCACAACAGACTTTCCAGTGGGCACAAGACTAAATCATATTAAACTCATTCACAACAGACTTGCCAGTGGGCACAAGACTAAATCATATTAAACTCATTAGCAACAGACTTTCCAGTGGGCACAAGACTATACTCACGACATTGAGACACCACCAAACTATTAACCGCTAATTAAAAAGCCAAAGTACACATCCCTCTGAACTGCCCATCCTTAGACATCTACAATGATGAACATACAATGTAAATGGAACTTTAGATGTGCAAATGTGAACATCAACTGTAAATGAATGTGTAGGATACACTCACTCAAACACTCACATCCTAGTAATTCAAATGCCCACCACTTATTACACCACATAGATTTCATGTATTCTTTTCGAGCACCTTTCAATCAATCACAGAATCTGGCCCGAGTATGTGTGAATGTACAAAGGGAAATTCTAGATCGGATTCTGATCTGATCTCCTGCAATATCGATGTTCCCTGCTACATGAACAGCTGATCTGGCCAGTTGATCTGGCATTGTCGGTATCCAGGACCCTACCTTGCGGACGTTTTGACGAAGAAGTCGGTTATTTTTCCTTTGCCAGGCCCCTTTGAGGAGGACGGTCCTCCCATCTCCTCCTGTCTGCTGCACCCTGTCACCGTCTTCTCACTATCTTTCCCCGGAGCATCTGTGGCGGCTTCCAAGACCATCCTGTGATCAGTGGCGGCCGGCGAGACAATCTTGTCCCCCTGTAGGCTGTCGGCTGATATTGAGGCCTGGCTCTCCTTTAGGTCCATAGCACACAGAGCAGAGGTTTCCTCAGGGTCTGAACTGTCGCCAACCCAGATGAGGTCCTGGGTCTCCGTGTCCAGAGACTGGAGGGGGTTGTTGTGACTGCAGTCAGACTCTGAGGCGGATGGACTCAGCATCTCTACGTCGCCCTGCTGATCTTGAGGATGCTGTTGTTCTTCGGCAGCTGGTCCTGGGGGTTGTTTGGAAGGGATCTGTAGCCACTTGTCAAGGTTGCAGGGATTGTTTGTCTGACCCGGGGATTTTGACTCGGTGTCGTGCTTCTGCCCCTCCATTGCAAGTTGACTTGGTTTTTGGGAGTTTGCTTAGTGGAATGGACAAAGAAAATAGCATTAGAACCACTACACAGGCAACCCTCAGGCTACAGGCTCACACGCTTCCCATCTTTCCAAAATTCTGGTTTGGTTAAGTACCATTTATGCTTTAACATTTTAAAAATACATGCCTCAAACCTTTGAAGGAATCATTCACCACAGAGACTGTGGCACATATTTAACGTTTAAAAGCAAAATTACTAGCAATGTTGTCTACATGTCACTGAGGGTAATGCGCACTGGCCGTTTAATTTCCTGAACCATGGAGGTGTTGTGAGCCCCGGCTAGGCTTTCAAACTTACTATTTAAACACTGTAGATAATAATAAAAACTGTAGCCACGTTCACCAGAGAACTGCTCGGGGACTGTTACCTTCGAAAGCCAAAGAATGGGGCGAAGGGATTCTTGAGCTGGCTGATGAAAGAAGGCCAACTTCAACCTGCAGTCTTTTTTTAGCAGGCTCCGAGTCTGATAGCGCAGTCATGCTACATGGTAGAAAGTAAACCTGAGTGACAGTACAGTACTAGCACAACGCAGCACTAGAATAGCTAGGCTAGGTTGATATATGCAGAGTTAGGCTGCATGCAATTTACCGATAGACTACCTACAAACGTTTCACAATACAAATAATTTGGCTTTCCATAACGTTAGTGCATTACAGTAATTTGCCTGGCTGCCAAACTCCTTTCTCCGGCAAACGCCACGCCCACGGTTGTTAGCTAACGGTAGTGTAGCAGAACATTTCAATTCGAGTTGTCAGGTTGCTCGCTAGCTTATTGAAATGTCTCTGTACTGCTGTAGTTAGCAATAAAGAAATGCGTATTTTGTATTCATACTCACAATACAACCTCAGTCAATAAAACCACTGACGCGTTTTGGTTACAATGAGCCCAGAATGGTTTTACACAGAATCCCCCTCTCAGCAGACAAGTTGATATCATACGGTTTAAAGCCATAGATATTGCGGTGGATCTATAACAACACAAAACGCATGTTTTAGCTATAGCGGGTAGGACAATGTCCCGGGTATGACAACCTATACCTGATTGTGAAGGAAGTAGCTAATATTAGCCACTGTAGCTAGCTAGCTAGCTCGTTAGTTAGGTAGTATATTATAAGTAACTAAACTAAAACCTCATCAACTTCAGTTTACTATCGTTCGTGTTTTTTATATGTTTTAAAACAGTTATACCTCTATTGTACTGTTACGCCAGCGCATTGTTAAACGAAATACATTTTTCAATCGACCTACGTATTGAGCAACATTAAAAATCCCTTCCGGGCCACAGAACCTTTAAGTATTTCAAAATAAAAGTTGCCGATGCATTAGTAGAAGTGTCAAAACTTAATTTAATCAAGATTAATGACAAATAACTGTCCAAACATTGACGAATATTATTAGTAATTCATATTTAAGTAACATTTGCATGAAATGCGGGTTTTATAACATGTTTCAAGGTCAAATACTTGCAGCCAACGTAAATCACTGTATATGGAATACTTATTGCCTCATAGCCAAAAAACGACTTCATGTGCCGCAGTTAATGTCGTGTAGGAAATACTTAGGAGTATGGAATGTGAAAATATGTTATCAAACCATGGGGCACTGTGTAATTGCGGGTGTTGATAGATTTTTTTTGTCCAGCCATAAAATTGTCCCCAATGGAAATCACTCAATATGGAATACATATTTCCTCATATTGCAAAAACTGTGCCACAGTAAATCCATTGTAAGAAGTGCACCGGATTGTGTTGTGTCAGAATATCATGTCAAATCCGGTCAAATAACGAAAACCGGAAGGCTTAATGTTTCTTGCGAATCTTTAATGTTGCCTGCATTACGCTAATCGTTCAGTGTTGCCAGATGGGGTAGTTTCCTGCCCAGTTGAGCTATTTTTAATGACAGTGTGCGGGCAAAAAATCTTGTGAGGGTCGATTTAAATAGCATTCGGGCAGTTGCGCGGGTGATTCGTTGGTTTACAGTCAATAAAATCGGGCAACCCTGTTTACGTTTCGACTGTAAAAGAAGCACCAAACACCGAGTTGGAATTGTCACTTCCGGGTGATGGAATGGTGGGACATTTTTAAATAAAACTCCACCGATTTATGTTTGTGGTGGAGTGCTAAGGCTTTGCCCAAATACTAAATTGTGCACGTCAAACCAAATGGTATAGCACCCAAAACAATAAAATTATTTTTAAATATGTAAATACTCTACACACAGTAGAAGTCAGTGAGTAGCTGGTTTCCTGTGTTAATAGTTTTACCAAGTACTTCTTGTAAACCATTGACAGGCTTTCATGAGTTGGTTTCAATGCAACTCATCACATGTGTAATTTTGTTGTTGTAGACGATAATACATAGTTATAACCAGTTTTAACTACATTTATAACCAGTCAGTGGCATAGGTTTTTATTGTTTATTGTGGGGGTCAGGGTCAATGGATCCCAGGATTTTCACAGTTTTCCAGGGGGTCACATTGACCTGTCTGTAATATTGGGAGGGTCATGACACCCCCACCCCCCAATTCTACACCCCTATAACCAGTTATAACTACAATCAATTACAAGCACTTTCATTATGTGCAGGTGATCTGCCTGGTAAAGATCGTGTAAAATCAGGTAAAGACTCCAAAATGTTCCCTTCCACCCTTTGAGGATATGTATATACATTTTAATTTTGCATTCAAATAACTACCAATCATTTGGAAGTAAACAATTCCACTCATATTTACATTAGCTATATATATATATATATTATAGAAATCTGGAAAAAGTGGACCACATTTTTAACATGGCCAGTGTTTTCAGCGCACAAAGCAGTCAAACAATTCACACAACTTTCTGTTAGCACGTTTTTTTGCAGGTAAACCAATAGCACAATTTCACACAATAAAAGTGAGACAAGGTTTTATAAACATTTAAAGTTATTATGAGTGATATCTTTAAAGCAAAAACATATAAGCTAGTGTGAATACAATTTGTCAATTTACCACTGGAAATCTTATGAGCATATTATACCGTGTAGTCATTTATATGCATCACAGTCAACTAATAAAGTAAAATAGGAAAACGTTTAGGAATATCATAATTCTGTGGTAAATGAAAACTTATTCAAAGGTCACCAACTGTAAATAACCTGTTTGCGTCTCAGATGCAGATTTAAATCACAATGCATGTATATATGCGTTCATATACAAAATTTCATAAACCGATAAACAATATGACTCATTTGTAAAATAGAAGGTTATCATAGTATTATCATAGCCAATATTCTGGACAAATTGGAAAAGCCCAGATTAAACAAATCTACTTGTAGATTGAAGTCAGATTTAACTGTAGATAAAGTATCAAGAAATGAAATGTTAGTTGTAATTGTAATCATGTAATCATAAAGAGGACCGACAAACTGAGGGCCATCAGACTGTTAAACTAACAGGCACAAAATGCTTGGACACACACATGCAGTCTCTCACACTTTAACTTACACGCTCACACAAACATTCATCTAAATGTAATAGTATTTAAAGGTATTATCATTTCTCTCTGCTTCCAGGTGCTGGACAACCCATCAAAGCCAGGGATGTCAGGTGTCTCTCTCTGACAAGGAGTAGGGGAAGTATTGAGTTACATTTCTACTGGGCCTCCTACTGGACTAAAAGGACAGTTTTAAACAATATGAAATCATAGAAAAATGTCACACTTGGGCGTATTTGCAAACAAAAACCTCACAAAATATGATGCTTTTCTCAATAAATTCGATTCATTAGAAAAAGATAAGTCACAATTTGTATGTTTTTTCAATGCATTCACTTAGGGCTTGTTCTTAATAATTTGCATAAAAAATTGATAAATGTGAATGTCTCATGGCTGACCTTTTCCTCAATAAAATACACTCACTGGAGGATTTTTCTCAATATATTTCATTCAATGACTAGGGGTGAATGTCTCGTTTGAGCTTTTTTTACTACATTGTAATTAAATGAGAAATTATGTCACATTTCAATACATTTATGGGTTGAAACCTATTGTCAATACATTGCAGGCAATAGGAAAAAAATGCACTTCAATCAATTTAGACTTGAGTCCAAAAACTACAGTAAAGTAAGTAACCTGTTTTGCATCTGAGACAGAGATGTAAATCACAATGCAAAAACAGAGCCAAAATCAGTGAACATAAATAAATGGAAAAAATTGAGCAATCGCTAAATAGAGCAAACATATCAGAAAAATAGACAATAATATATATAAAGATAATTACCACATTATAGCAGAAAAATGTAATAAAAATTTATACATTTTTATGTTTAAAAACTGTGACTCATTTTATGTTTAAAAACATAACTTTATGACTCATTTGTAAAAACCAAAAGTTATCATAATATTTTATTTAATGAACATGCAAAATATACATGCCTATGATCAATGATTAAAAATAACGATGAGATCATTACCCATAGTTCAGCAGTAATTTGTAATTATAGTATTCAATAGAGCCAATAAAATAAAATCAGATAGCTTTAGACTTCTCTATATTTTCATGATGTCACCTAAATGAAACTATGTATAGCTGTTGGTGTCATTCAACTGGGATAATTTCATCCATCAATCAAACAACTTGAAAGACCCTACAGCAGGGGTGTCAAACCGGTTCCATGGTGGGCTGAGTGTCTGCAGGTTTTTGGTTTTTCCTTTAAATTGTTTCCCAGTTCGGACCTAAACAACAAGGTGAGGGTATAACCTAACCAATTAGTGACCTAATTAATCAATCAAGTACAAGGTGAGAGCGAAAACCTGCAGACACTCGGCCCTCCATGGAACCGGTTTGACACCTCTGCCCTACAGCCTTTTGGGCTTTGAGCCAAATACCAGCTGCCGTCTGTCTGAACACTGACTGACCAACACCCAGGTTAACAGTGGTGCCAAACATGTCGAGAGAAAGGACTGTGGAAGAAATGTTCATACTGTTGTCAACGTCTGTAGATATACTTTCTCGGCAGAATGAATCAGCAATTATCCAGAGGGCCCCAAAAAAATAAAGACTTCTCTGTAGCATTCCAGTCATGGTGACTCGCATCTGACTGGTCAAGACGGCATGAGGAGAAGTATTCTCCACTCTCTCTCAAGGTCTTCATGTGTACATGCAGGTAACATACTGTGCTCAAAGCTTGAGCCCACCATCACACATAAAGAAAAACAAATGTAGGCCACTTTGGAATAGTAACACAGAAGGGATGTGTAATACAGTCCGTTCAACCCAGAAGCCGTGTATATTATTGAGTAGTAATTCTTCTTAGTACCATTTCCATAAACATTCACAAGACAAAAAACTGAAAGATGAACAGTTTGCACCAACAGTGAATACAGGATGTTAATGAACAGACTTCGGTAAATTATCATTTTGATGTTCCTCTTCAGCCAGACAAGAAGAGCTCGCTGAGCCGGCACAATCTGAGTGTAGTAGAAAAGATTTAGACAAACCGAGATGTAAATGCTGATGAATAAAATGTATTTCACAATCAAGTACGTCGAAAAGATGATCACCGGACGTTCAGAGAAGAACACCCGGAAGCCTAACAGCGCAATCAGAGTGACCAGATAAACGGTGCTGCAAAAAACCAAGGATCCCAGCAGTAACCTCACAGGATGTCTCAGTCCCTCTCTGCCACAGGATGGAGAGAACAAACAGAAGGCAAAAAATACGTTGGCAAATACGTTCAGAATAACCAGAGGCCCATTCACCACGATGAACGCCAAGTCGCCCATGTTGAGATTAACCATTTTCTTCTAAGCCGAAGGAATATGGATGCGGTGAAATCTCCTGTTATGGATTCTCAGGTGCCGGACAGCCCACTAAAGCTAGCGATGTCAGGTGTCTCTCAGGCAGCGGGAGAAAAAATGTAGGATTTAAATTTCTTCCGGCCTCCTACTCAGCTGAAACAACAGTTCTGAGCAACATGATATCTTGGAAGATTATCACTCTGGGATGTTTTGGTAAAGACAAAAACACAAGATAAAAAGTTTTTGTCAATACATTGGGAAAAGATGGGTGTCACATTTATGATTAGCATTAGGACACATTAATATACATTTGAAATTAAACACTATGTTAAGTATTTGGTCTCATATCCTTGGCATGCCATGCAACTTCAGTTATATTTACAGTATACAAGAGTTTGCATTACACCATATTATATTACTTAAGTTCATATTATATTACTTAAGTTCATCTGACAGATTTGGAGCGCTTTTGCAAAGAAGAGTGGGCAAATATTGCCACGTCAAGATGTGCCATGCTAATAGACTCCTACCCAAAAAGACTGAGTGCTGTAATAAAATCAAAAGGTGCTTCAACAAAGTATTAGTTTAAGGGTGTGCACACTTATACAACCAGGTTATTGTAAGGTGTTTATTTTTCATTTTTCCCCCTCGAAAATTTCAGTTTGTTTTTCATTTGAATTGTTCACATTATAGGTCAAATTAAAAGTGGAAAAAGTTCTGACATGATTTATCTTTGTCTCATTCTTTTACATGACAAAAACCTGGTATTTTAACAGGGGTGTGTAGACTTTTTATATCCACTGTATGTGTGTGTGTATGTGTGTGTGTGTGTGTGTGTGTATGTGTGTCTGTATATATATATATATATATGTGTGTATGTGTGTGTATATGTGTGTGTGTGTGTGAGACAGAGTGCTGTTATAGTGCTGGAATACAGGCTTGGTGGACCCCCCATTTGCATTCCCTGCACTGCTCCCAGAGGCCATAAGATTACAGATTATCTACATGTTAAAATGTAAAGATTTTAAGATTTTACATCAAATATATATTATCATCAACCTTGTTGGGAATATTTGTATATTCATGTATGGGACTAGGGAAATATGCATCTCTATATAACCTCTGTTGTCCCCAATTATCTTATATGTGTGTTTTTAGAGTAGGACAGACATTTTCTGTTAAATTGATGAAAAAGACCTGAGGCCCACCAGCAACAACAGAAAATTGAGCTGAGAGAGGGAGTTGACTGCTGTTTCACAATGGCTTGTTGAAACAGTAGATTATTTGAACTGTATGGAACCAAACAGTTTTGTTATCTTGCCTTTCCATCTGTTGACTGGTCCCAGCCCGCTCCTCTTTTCGTTATCTCCTGGAATTGTATAAAAACCAAGTGTGTGGGCCTTATCAATGTGACACTAGCTAACGGCGCTCAGAATGTGTCTCCCTACTAGCTGGTGTTTGTAAATCAACCCAGAACATTTCTGTATATGTGCAAGTCTAGCTCATTTCAGTAACAGTAACTTTGGTAATTGCAACTAAAAGTCAGTCCAGAACAGATTGAATTTGAATAAATCACAATCATCTAAGTTTGAACAGAACAGAACAGTAGTAGAGTACAGCACACTACAGTAGAGTTTCCTTCAGTGGATTAGAGAACCAATTTTAGACGCCTACGATTTTTCCAAATATAGGCAGGTCAAGATCAATAATCTGAAACCGACAGGTCCCAGACATCCTGGGTCCCAGCAGGTTTCTTACACATTTTTACTGTCACACTGCAACAGGATTTTCTGGAAACCACAAGATGTTTGAAACACCCGTATTAATAATGCAAGATTGACATCTACTGGTACGATCTTACTATTGCAGGGAAATTAAGTCCGACTGCTTCACTGATTATAGAGTATTTGGTGAAAACATTCAAACCAACATATATATACTTGACATGATGGTATTCAGTAGAAGGTTTAAAGCTCTTTGAAGTCCAGCTAATTTAAACTGCACAGCCATTACAAGGTTCCAGTGTTTCCTGGCATACAAATCCTTGAAAAAATACAGAAATATGTTGATTGAGATTACAATTTTTATTTCACTAAGTGAGATGAAGACAAAGACAAACCGGCCTTTACAGTTGGGAAGAATAATTTCTCAGAGAACAAAGGAGGCAATTTCAAATAGTATCATTATTTCAACAAAAAAGGGAACAGTGAACATGAGTAAAGGCGAAGAGAGTATAGGAGCAGAAGAAACGTGTGTTCTGTTAAAAAGAAGCCCATCACTGCTAACTAGTGTATACCATAGTAGTAAACAAATCAACATTTTGCACTGGACAGTGCTGAAGCCCGTCATGGACACAGATGCCCACCCAACAGGCATTCCCCCACCACAGAAGGCATGAACCTGTGGCACCAGACTCTCCGGACAGGCTTTTTGGGATACGCCAAGTCCCCCACCACACACTCATCTATGGTGCAAACAAAAAACACCCTTCCCCCTCCGGATCTGATGGGCCGGGACCAGATTGAAGAAGGGATACAACCAGATAACAGATGGACTGGGATGGCGAAACCACATCTTTATCTCTCTCGAGGAAAATAACATGGATTTTAAATGATACACAGCAAAGAAAACAAAGGTTTACCAGCTAAGAATTGAAATGTACAGGGTTTGTATGTATGATCATCATGACAGGCCAGGACTTAATCAACTGCAAGGTCGACCTCCTCAACAGACAGTTCAACAAATCCTGCATATGTCAGGAGATAAATACCTCTAATTACCCACACAGAGTATTCCATCTTTGGCCATCCATGTATTGGTACAGCTTCCTGTCTCCATGGGCAGGCTCTGGTCCCTGAGTCTATACATTGTTAATATATTCGTTTTTAGAGTTATTTGGTACTAACAAGGTGTTGTACTAATTGGATTTCTCTATTCACAATTTAGTAACAGTGTGACATATAATGATATAAATCATGATATAATTTAATTGACCAGTAATCTCTTTCTCTCTCTCTCGCTCTCCTTCTCTCTCTCTCTCTCTCTGTCTCTCTCTCTCTCTCTCTCTATATATATATATATATATACAGAGAGAGAGAGAGAGAAGGTGAGAGAGAGAGAGAGAGAGAGAGAGAGAGAGAGAGAGATTACTGGTCAATTAAATTATATCATGATTTATATCATGATATATATATATATATATATATATAAAAGTTGAAAAAAAAGTTGAAAACGAAGGTTTTGAGTGAGGAACAGAAGGGTTAAAATGAAGAGACCACTGCAAATTGAACACTTCTGTTCCTCACTCATAACTTTCCTTTTCAACTTTTTTGGAAAGGAAAGAAAATGGTGCAGTGGTCTCTTAATTTTTTCCGGAGCTGTATATATAAATATACTTTACATTTAATGCAAACACACTGTATCTTACTTTCTTTCTATATTTACCTCTCTGTCTTCCCCTCTCATATCTCTTGCTTCCTCTCTCTCTCTTTCCCTGTCCTCTTCCTTCATCTCCATGTTTCTTCATCATCATCATCATCTTCATCCGCTTATCCGGTATCGGGTCGCGGGGGCAGCAGCTCCAGCAGGGGTCCCCAAACTTCCCTTTCCCGAGCGACATTTGCCAGCTCTGACTGGGGGATCCCGAGG